>JAQGBH010006418.1:0-12536 GCA_034698265.1 Sminthurinus aureus | reverse complement strand
TTTATTGTACAATATTGGATTGAACAATAACAATACTGAACAATATTTGAAAATGAACAATATTGGATCCTCTAATTCTTATATATAAATTTACATGACCAATGAATAAATTTTTACGTATTTTAATGTTTAATAATAATAATTATGATTATTATGTATGTACGCAATGGACAGGAATCTTTTTTTTTCGAAATATTTTTTGGCACTCTTGACTCTTGATTCTTGATTCTGCATCTTTAATTTTACCGATTGAAATAATAGTCTAATATTATTAAATATTATTGCAAAACTTTGAAGATGAAGATGAAGACGAAAACGAAGAGGACAACGATGATGATGATGATGATGAAGAATAAAAGAATGGTTTATTACCTGAATAAATTTCACATTGTCAATGATGCATGGAAAAAAGGAAATGAAGTAAAGTAAAATGAGAGGGCTCGATTATAACTGTCCTGTGGTTGCAAAGTTACAAAAGTATCACTTTCATACTTCATCCAAGATAGAAGATACAAGTCATAAGTTGTCCACTTGTGTGTGTGGTGTAATGTAATGCATTGTAATGTGTGTAGGTGACACTTCATTTGTCATCACTTGTATGGTCATAAAATGGGGTTTAGATTCTCTACTTGATTGCAAATATATGTACGATGTACGCCAAACGCCAAGATTTGTCTCTTTATTCTTTATGATTTTCATCTTCGCCAGTCTTTTGTCCCTATCTTTTATCTTGTTACCTTTTGTGCTACAGACTACTGACTACAGTGTACTTTGTAACTTCATCTTGTATCTTGCATCTTTGGTAGAGAGTGCGTATGCAGTAGTAATTTCCTTTTTGTCTCTGCTCTGGCTAATGTCCAATGTGTAATATGTAATAATGAGCAATAATGAGGGATTCAATAATGATCAAGTGTGAAAAACATTATAATATATATGTATTATATTCTGCTATACATTATACAATACGGTTATGCTTCCTTTTATTATTATTTTTTTTGGAATTAAAACGATATTACATTCGTACAAATACAAAATACTGCGTACGTAGTGAATACAGAACCGAGATTAGTGTACTAATCGCCAGCACATGTGTCAGATTATCGTCTTTCTCTCTCCGATTGGATTGGATTGGATTGAATTTAGTCATTGTCGTCAACAGTAGCGTAGCACATGCTAGATTACTTGTCAATCTGCATTCTGCATGTATGAGGATATAAATTTGGTTGGGAGGAAAACTAGGAGCTGCTACTTACAGGTTACAGGTTTTTTCCTTTTGCTGTGCTGTCCTGTGGTTGCAACTTGTAGTCTACATATGGAAGTAATTGTCATGTAGATATCTTTGTGTTTTTTGTGCTTGATGCTCGATTCTCGATGCAACGGTAATCAATCTTCAATCTTCGCCAAATACATGGGATATTAAAACCATTTTATGTAACCGGTGTTATGTATCCTTTCAGTTTCAACAATGTAAAATGTACCGTGTAACGTGAACGCGTTACGTGGAAGTTAGAGTAACAAGTAACAAGCCATCATTTAGATGAGTAATTTACAATGACCATATGATTAGTTGAAGACTTTAGACGTCTTGATTATGTTGACATTTTCTATATACAGCTGTATCATTTATTATCATTGCAACAGTATTATACAACAAACAAAACGTGCATTGTGGCGCTTTTTTCTTCTTCTTTTTTTGTATAAAAGTCCGTAAATTTCAAGTATCATGATTATTTTTGTTGTGAGCTTATTTTCAGTATCATAATAATTTTTGAGTAGCAAGTTATCAAATATGCAATGTACAGTGCTCAAAAACTTGAGTAACCCATCAAGAGATTGAAAATCATGTACTCTTGGTTCTTGATTCTTGAGAATCTATTTGTGCATAAACAAGTAAATAAATAAATAAATAGTGAACGGATATAAGAGGAATTGCAACCACAAAGGAGAGGGAAGATGATAAATGATAATTTAAATGATCGTTGGTAAAACTTCTATCAGTTTTCTGTGTGCCATCAGCTTGTTGATTCTTCTTTTCTAGATGTCTCTTAATCCTTTTGATGAAGTAAAAGACTGTCAACTGTCAAGAATTTTGTTGGTTGTTGGTTGTTGGTGTATCGAAAAATGTCTCTATTACAAGTATTAAAAACGGTTGAAGCTCTGTAATCTGTACTACATATGTGTTTTATGTTTTGGTTTGAAACGGTGAAAACTGTACCTTGAATATTGTAGCCATCAGTGATCAGTGATCAGGGTTAAAAGTTGAAAAGGTTTGTCAAACGAATAACTGGAAAATACATAATTTTTTAACACTTTGTTCAAATTCTCTTAATTTTATGATATTTTCCTTATCTGAAGATGATGCGATGAAGTTGATATAATATTATTTGATGTTTGATGATCTTGATAAAAATTGGAAAGTTGTATGTGTATGGAAATTTAAAAAAGGGGGAGGAGAAATCCAGTGTTTTATGATTTATCCTTTATCTATAATCTATACGCATGTAATAGTTTGCTCTAAATATAATCCATAATCAGTGATCACATCACTGTAATGAACAGTATCTCTCCTAGGTATCTGTATAATGTGCATCCTTGACAGAGTACAGACAGTAGACAGTAAACTCATGAGAGATATGTGGAATACACAGTACATTACAATACATTACAGTATAGATTATACGTAGGTCAGTTTCGATTTTCAATATTTTGATGTACAATAGATGAAAAGAAAAACCGACCTAATTTTAATGAGCTCATAAATACATGATTAAATCTTGTTGCACAATCTCACAGATTTTATAGGCTTTTGTTGTTGTTTCTTAGCTGCATATTAAAAAATATTAAATGTAGATAGTATATATGTATGCATTTAGTATTTAATATGTACTAAGGTTGATCTCAATTGAGGTGTAGTTTGGAATATGTAGGTACAAGGTATCATGTCTATAAAATTTGCATCTCATTATCATCTTTCATGAAGCATTTAATACAGGTGGTTCTTTTGTGCATCTATGTATGATATTAATATCTGTAGGAGGATAAAACCATTTTATTTTTATGATGTGTTGTTCTTGTGTATCATGTAAGATAAAGGATAATACATAATAAATTATAAACTGTCAATAATACAACATGTGTATGTATTTTTCATTCATGTTTTTACTAAAGTAAAACAGAGTGGATTGGTATTTAATAATGATGAACATGGTGATTACCTACAGTCTACAGTACGCAGAGTATCTACTACAATCAAAATTATACCAGTGGCAACACTTTTACTATATTTACGTGTACAGTCAACAGTGTATAGACACTACGTACCATTCAATTCGTTACTCTGTACTCTGTACCCAAAGACATGCTACAAATACCAAATATGAATATCATGTGCTTAAATTGCTGCTAATTTAATTACTTAAAAGAAAGGGACTTGTTAAAACTATTCAAATTTTTAATGAAACGAAAATGAGGGTGTTGAATGTAGAATACGAATGCGAATAGGAATAGGCACGGAAACAAGTCAAAGGAACACTCAAATTGCACTGTATGGAAAACAGTGCATTTTCTAACTATATAAATAGTAAATATGCATGAAAATTTGTATACTGTAGATTGTAGATACTAGATACATATATAATAATATAATATCTATAAATACATGTAAGTAGATATTCTAAATTTTAAATAAATTCTAATGAAACGCGGACGGTGGGTAGTCCCTTTGTTAATGTTTTAACTTTTAACGCTGATGATGACTCTCAGCAGGAAAGATGTTCATGTTCAAAGATGTTTTGTGTTCTGGGTTTTATTCACAACGTAAAACGATGTCTAATGTATAATGGCTATGTTGTATGTGATGAGTTGCTGGTGTTTGGTGTGATGTGTCAAGTGATGAGGGGGATTAATTTAATTTAATTTATCAAGTGTGTCTCATTAATATAAAACATAATACATTTGCATTTGTTACACTGTACACTGTAACTATTTATTTGTCTGAGGTCTGAGGTTTTTTGCATGCTACACACATTGTTATTGTTATTATTATTGTTAGCGTTACAATGATATAATTATGTATCCTTTGTTCTTCATTTCCTACATGAGCATTGAGTAAAATGTATGTAGTATGTATGCAGAATGTAAAAAGAAAAAAAACATGTTTTACAAATGTGTGAAGTTTTAAGGCATGAGAAATGAGGAAGATGAGTGTAATAATTCTAATTGTTTTTTTCTTTCTATTTCTATTTACAGTTCCTAATTCTCCAGGAGGAGTTGCATTTGAACGAAAGGCATTGGTACCGGATTGGGTGATAGATTATTGGCATCCGTACGAAAAAGCAGCTTTTCCAGACTATTTTGCAAAGCGAGAGGAACGTAAGAAAGAATATATTGAATTATGGAATAAACATTATGGAGGACCTAACGAGCCCCACGACAGCATACATCACGCTCGTACAAAGAAATAGAAAAGAGAAGAAGACCTACCTTGGATATGTAGTAATTTAAAAAGATAATCGTTAATTACTTACGGTATGTAAATAAGTATATTGTAAGTTGTATATGGTCATATATAAATCGTACATAAAAAATAACATGTAAAAATATAGATTGAATTTAATTGAAATGAAATCGGAATATGAAAATAATATTTGAAAAGATAAACAACCTCCTTATGAAAACCTCTACGTCTTATGTTCAACTTGAATTTATTTCATCTGAACATTTCAAGTCATGATAATTTTTATTTTCAAATCCTGGTAAATAATTTAAAAAAAAAATGATATGCATCTGTGAAAAAACTAATTATGTAAGTTAACATATACATACATTATACATCTTGCGTAATAAAAAAATAAATTATGTTATTATCATGTATAATGAGTAGCACGTGCACATTGTACGCTGAATAAACAATATGTATGATTTAAATAATATTAGTAATAATAATAATAAATAGTAATACTTAATGATACAAAGACATCGGTCAAGTACATATAAAGTATTTAAACCAACATTAAAACACGTCAACACAAAACATGAACGATGAGCGGTGTAAACTCTTATTATATCGTATATTATGTTATGTTACATGTTATGTGTATTATGTTGTTATAAACTACAAGAAATAAAATATAAAACGTTGATGATTTGATTTGGTTTGGATACATAAACAAATTGAATGACTACAGAATTTTTGAGAATGACACCACTGTGCTATTTAATACTAATTTATTTAATGACATGAAATATGAAATGCATTATCGGACATGCATATGTACATCGTTATCATTATAATATAGACTATTTACCTATATCAAGAATCAAGACGTATGGAAAACTCTTTCACTATTCAAGTACATAAGTAGGTATTTTCTATGTCATGTTGTTGTAATTTGTAATGTTTGTTTTTGTGTGTTGCATGAATGAATGCAGAGGATAGGACAGGAGAGAAGAGAGAATCAATCGGCATTCAACATGATATAATATGTTTAGACTTTAGAGACTTTAGACATGGCATGGATATGATTGAAGTGGGAGTAAATCATTTAAAAGTGCATTTCATCCTGTGTATTATATATTATATCACTCGCTCACAGCGTATGATACGACATGATATTGATATTAGGTATATGTTAAAATATGTTGAAATCATTTATTCTTGAGACTCGAGACTTAAGAACACGTAATAAGTAGTAATAATTGTAGTAGCAGCCGTTGTAACAATAGCAGTGAGAACCTGATAACATCTAGATTACTACATTCTAGATTATAGAAAACATGAAATGAAATGAGGCACACAAAACACACAGACAAGATACAAGACAAGATACAAGACAGGACAGAGGCAAAGGCATCAAAATTCTTATGTCCATTTTTGAATCGATTGAGAAATTATATCATATCATTTCTATTATCATTGTTGCTGTTGTTATTATTATTTTATCTTCAAAGTAAAACAGTTCCTAAGCAGTGCATCATACATGATAAATTTGACTGCATTCTGTTTTAAACAGGTTATCATTGAAACGTTCAAATAAAATAAATTTTTCGAAGGTATGATATAATAATAATAATAATCCTAATAATACTAATTATTCCTCTTATTATTATCATTATTACTGTAAAATTTGACGGTTTACAGTTTACCGTCTCAACATATTTTTCTACTCTCTATTCTACCGTCTACAAGTATCTTCAAGTATATGTCTATGTGTTTGTTTTTAATTTGTTGTTGTATTTGTTGTATTATTATGTAATGATAATGTTCAATGTTCAATAACAATTCAGGATTCAGTATCCATCAACATGAGCTTCATAATTCTTAGTTGATAATAATAATGGGAAAATAACTTTCATTTTTCAAAAGTTGCCGATTGTCAATTGTCAATTGTCAATGCGTGTGTATAATAATAATTATTATGATGTCGTCTGTCGTACTTTGTACTGTGTACTTGGTACGATATAAATGTATGTTTGTGTTTTTTATTTTGTATCTATGATTTGCTTTCTGTTTCGAGTCTCAAGTTTCAATACTAATTTTGAATTTAAAGAACGAAACAAGAAACAAGTAGAATGTGCATTTGTTTATGAGGTGCATACTGCACACAGCATACAGCGTACAGGATTCATCATAGATGAAACATGTTTTGAAAATTACTATGGTTTGTCTCATCATTTGTCTTTTCTGTTAAATAACGTTATTTGCCATTGTGTTTATAATTATAATTTTAGCCAAGTGTAAATGGAGAGGAGGAGTGAAGAGTGAGTACGTATATGAGAGAAAGTGATGTCAAATATTTTCTAATACCAATCTTCTTTCTTCTTCTCCTCCTGCATCTTTATGCTTTGTACTTTATTATACTTTACAATTTTACATACATGTGTTTGTCCTTTACCTTTGTCTACAATTTTTTGTGTTGAATTCTAGCCGTACCCAGTATTTGGATTTTCCATGTATTATATATTATGAGGCCTTATGCATGTGTGTAGGGTGTACGTGAATAGACTTGAGACAAACGTATAGCGTGTGTTTGTAGTTTGTATTTTGTACTGTATTTAGTATTTACTGTTGACATGCCAGTATTTTTTGCCATCCTGTTCTATGTTCTACATTCTATAGCTCAGAGTCTAGAGTCTCGAGTCTCGAGCTAGAGATAGAGTAACAGAATGTTCATAAAGAAAGAAAGGAAGAAAGAAAGAGCGAGGGAAAAGTAAACAGTACAGAGTACAGTATTGAGTATGCAAGTTTTAATTTTGTCCTATGTCTGCATGTGTTTGTGTTTGTGTGCGATCATCATTAGGCTTTAATAAATAAGTATTCACATGTCAATTAAGTTGGTTGACTTAACATTGTACATAATACATAATGCACATTGTATGTATGTAGGAATGTGTATTGTGTGTACAGCCGCCAGCTCATCTGTTCATCTATTTTGATCGTTGTTCATCGTCCAAACTCTAAACACTAAACACAATGATGAAAAAGTAGAGAGAGCAATTAATATGCCATTTACACTCATCGATACACAAATCAATCAATCATATCTATATCTATATAATATTATTATCCTCCCTATATTCTGTATGATGTATGATGCATGAATGTAAGGAAAATATCATTTTTATCTTCCTGTGTCTTGTGCCTTATGATTTGTGGTTTGTGACTTTTTCATGCACACAGTATATATCTATAATATACATATAATCTGTAGTTTGTAGTTCCGTTTCATTGAGAATTATAACTCGTGTACATGTTAATTTCTATTTTCTCCCGTACAATAATGTTTCTGTTCTGTTCCTTGTTCGTTGGAAGAACAGAACATTATTTTCAGCATGATTAGTTTCTTGGTGATTCCATTCTCAATCAAACTGCAAAAAAAGCAAGAATAGATTTATGAGGTGCAAAGAGACCTGACAAAAAGTATAAAGTATCCTCTTCAATTTTTTAGATTGACCTGTAAATAATAATATGTGGTTGTAATGATGATGATGATTATGAGGCCTGAAAATAGAAAACTTATGGCTAATGATTGGATTTAGGAGCTAGTAGCAAACTTTTTATGAAATAGAAATCTTTGAGGCATTGGACATTGGATGGTGGGCAGAGTACTGTTCAAAAACAGTAAAACATGACGCATTTACCATTTACACAACAGGTGATAATATAATAGGTAAGCAAAAAGGACGCACGTCTATTTTACCAATCTATTTTGAGTCCTAAATCCTAAAGTAAAAATGTAAATACATAGGAAACAAGAATATACTTGGTACTGTCTGCTGAATAGTTCAATGTTCAATATTCAAAAGTCAAAACTCAAAACAAAAAACCCCAGTACAGAAACGTTGTTATCATTTGAGATTCGAGATTGGAGGTTATACGGTATCACTTAAATGATACAAAATACCAAACATGAGACAAGACACAAGACAAATACAGCTACACCTGTCTGTATTTGCAAAATGTATCTACATTCTACATCCATATTCTATGATTCTACATAGGTGGAGAAAAGGGAGAGTTCTTGACTTTCAATTTTAATCTTTGTAATATCTTAATACTCAATCCGGATATGATCACGTGTCTCCTGTCTCGTATCTTGTATATTGTGTTCGTTTGCTCGTTTGTTTGTTTATTTTGTATTGGTTTGTTGTTTGTTTGACATGTGCATTCTAAAAGCTATGAGCAAAGCTAAAAACGTAAAAGACGACATATGTATGAAGAATGAAGAATGAAGCATCAAGTACAGAAAATGGAAACACCTGAAAAATTTGCTGACTTTTGACTATCCATTCCATCAATTTTGTTAAGTAGGTACTTATTATTTATTTATGTATTTTGTATTTTGTACAGTTTGTCAGTTGAACAATTAGTACATAAAAGAGTCATAAGAGCTGCGGATTGTCGTTTCCCTTTTCCCTGTTGCCGATTGTGGATTGTGGATGGCGGATTGCCTACTGACCTATTATTCAAGACTCAAGATTCAAGACTCAAGACAATTTGTAACCTTTGTTTGTTTATTTTGTTTCTCATTCCGTCAGCAGTCAACAGTCAACAATTGACAATCAATATTATCTAAATACTAAATGGAAGCGTCATCTTTTCATCTGGGAATTTGTTTTTGATGAGCCAGTATTCACTTTTATCTCTACTCATGTTGCATTTTGTATGTGTGTGGTAGATGCACTTGAATCTTAAGTCTAGAATTTTGAGTTATGGGCCTTTATGAAGTTTAAAAAGCAAAATAATAACAATATTAATAGTGCATTCATCTTCACGTTGATCATCATCATTCATCGTCATGATGAATAAGCTTTTCTGCATCCTCAATCCTCAATGTTCAATGCTCACTGCTCAATACATACGTAGTAATTTGTACACTGTACACAGTACACTGTACAAATATAGTCAAAAAGGTTTAAACTTCAAACCATTTTAAAGTGCGGATGAAGGTTGATGATGAATTCACAAAAAGTAAAAAAAAAACAAAAACAAAAACGAGACACATGGAAGGAAAACGTTTCCTATTGAGAAAAAATGGTAAGCGGTGATGAAGTTTATGATGAGACAGGCAGACAGGCTAGCAAGGAGACAAAGGAAGAAACACACAGACACATAGACACAGACAGAGAGGGAGAGAGGGAGAGATAAATATGGGAAGAGAGGAGTAAACATTTCATTCAGAAAATGTTAAAGTTTGTTAACCTTATTCTTTGGCGTAAAGTCTGCATGAAAAGACACGAGACATAAACATGAGCACAAAAAAATTATGCTCCATTCACATGTCTGTGGTCTCTGCACTGTACTGTGCTGTATTGTGCTTTGTGCATGTATTTATTATGAGTTTTGTCTTTAGATGCTAGAACAAGCATGTGTGTCTCATGTGTAGTGTTTAATGTGTAGCTTGTAGTGTTTACATTAACACTGTGGTTTGGAGTTGTTTCTGTATAAAATATAAACAGGCAAGATACAAGCTTGGATCTTGGATAAATCTTTTATCTTTTTATCTTTTCATATCGTATCGTAGTCTTACGTTTAATAAAAATTCCTGCATATTTTCTTTAAACTTTGGATTCCCAACTGCAGTCAGAATTCAGAATTCAGAGAAAATGAGAGAGATTCGAGAGTCATTCATTCAATGGAGATGCATCATGTGTCATGTTATACATTCATACCGTATAATATCGTATTATGGTCATATTGAGATGGAGGATTCACAACTCACATTTTTCAATCATTACTCTTACGCACCGCACCGCATCGCACACATCGCATCGCATCCTATCGCACACTCATTTGCATCTACAATCCATTTTTTACATTAGCTCAAAGCTCAAAACTCAAAACTCTCCTTTTTAATCGCATGCATAATACCTATACTTGCATTTTGAGTTGCATATCTTATGAAAAATATGCATTTTGGTGAATATAACATTATTTTAATCCCAAGTGATTACACATGTCGAATGTTGAATGTCTCGAATGTCCATGTGCCTAATTATTACATTCATTCATTCTGCGTACAAATTAAAATTTATATGCATCAGACACAAAAACAAAAGCAAAAGCAAGGAGAGGAATGAGGAAAATATTTATAGTGAATGTGGATAGAGAAATTGAAATAAGAAAAAACTGAAAGAAGGATTAACATTTTACATTTTACAAGTTACAAGTTACACAGCCTTAGTGACATGATATTTCATGAAGAATGAAGATAAAGAACCAAGCATTTTATAAATAATGTAATATTAATTAATTATCATTTTTATTACTTTTCTTTCTTCCTTGTTTCAAATACCGTTTATCTTTTTGTGGACTCTTGATTCTTGGCAAAGGACTCTTTCAAAATTCATTAGGCATTTAAATTACTTTTGATGAATTAATTCAGCTCACATGCAAATATGGATTATGGACTATGGATTATAATTATGATTATTTTATTACGTCGAGTTGTACACGATACATGCTAACTGTTACATGCCTAAATCTCATGTTTTAACAAGGTGTCACAAATCACAAATCTCAAGCCACAAATATGTACAAGATGAGACAATCAAGATGCAGATGAGAAACAGGGAAAACGTTCGTCTAATATGCAAAATCCACCATGTACAGTACAAAGTTTAGAGTTTAGAGTTTACGCACATTGAAATTATGATTTTATGCAGAATTCAAAATTCAAAACTCAAATCTCAAAATGGATGGACTTAACAAGATGCATATTTATGTACAAAAGACGTGCATTTTTCTTGCCTTTCGTCTTTTTATGCTCTTTTATTATTATTTATCTTAAATTTATGAGCATCATAACTAAATCAAAAGTTACCATATGATGAGTATTGAGCATTGAGCATAGCAGATGCATAACAACTTTTGGGTCAAATGCCAAATGGCAATAGAAAATGTGTACACTTTGATAATAAGTACAGCCTAAATTTTTTACTTTACTTCGTACATTGTACATTAGAAATGTTTTACACATGACACTTTATACTTTATACTATAGAAATGTACATGTGATTGTATGCATTTGGTATTTGGAAATAAAAATGAAAATCACAAACAGCACAAAGCACATGAGCATCAAAATTTAGAAATTGTAATCCATTTCATTTACCAAAACTCAAAACTCAAAACGTTTGTACTTTTAAATTATATTGCCTTTTATAAAACAGACAAGATAAATTTACTAGATTTTGACAATTTTACGTGACAGGCTAATGACCAAAGGTGAAAAGGTACAAAGTATCTACGAAATACCAATACCAATGAGCAATAGCAAGTTTAATCAAAGTTTATCAAAGCAAAGGTGATATGTTTTTGATGATTTTGTGTGTGTGAAACGCATTTTCCATGTCATGTAACAACTGCACATGTAATGTAATCAGTAATCAGCAATCAGAGTTGAGAAATGATCATGAGGTGCGTAAGATTTGCGTTTGGTGTACTGTGTGTGATGTGACACGAAGGCAGACACTAGACACTAAAATACTTGAATCATTATGTAAAGTCAGAGAAAAAAAACTTTAATATTTACAATTTGCAACTAAGGAGACTTTTAACTTTTGAATTTTACGTCTTTTTCTTTTTTTGTTTTGACTTGTGATACGAAACATAAGATTTTTGATGTAAACTAAGTAAAACACATGTAAAAATAGATTCTCCATTAACTGTGAAATTGCACAGTGCATGCAAAATCAAAACAAAAAAATCACAAGTTAAAAATTCAACATTAAAACTGACAGTGATTTCATGGATTCACTCACATTATAAATGTTTATGATAGTAAAAAATACAAGCGTTTAGTTTGAATAGCATGAAAATTATTAATTATTATACAATGTAGAATATACATGGATGAAAAATGTTTGTTGTGTGGTTCCATCTTTGGTAAAGGATCCGCAACAATCCGCATGAAATGCAAATGTTGCTAATTGATCTATAAAAAGTCTAAAGCCAATGACTACACTGCAAATCCCAAAACACGAATTCAAACATTAGCTGGTATTGGAAAACATTAAGAATGCAAACATTAGTTTGC
>JAQGBH010006417.1:0-12536 GCA_034698265.1 Sminthurinus aureus | reverse complement strand
TTTCAGCCAACTACCCGGTTTCACAAAATTCGCACACAAAAATCGCACAACAGCGAAGAGTCTGTCATTACGTGTGATCATATTACATCGCAAAGCACATGTATTATGTACTGCATCATTCGTCAACTTATTGTACTTGAGTCAAGTACTACTTGACAAAATGTTTACTTAAAATTATACTGCTTTAAAAAGAACATTAAACTTGGGCAAAAATGATGTTCGTTAATTAGTTCAACAACTAGCTATGTACTTTAGAGTTAAGAAAATAGTTAATTATACAAGATTAAATAAGAATAAAATTGATTCGCATGCTTTTTCACTTACAACTCTCATAAACTCTTCCTCCTCATCGATGATATTCACTACATTTGGATCTACTGGAACCAAATCCATCACACTGTCCTCTTTCTTGTCCTCCTGTTCCATTTTTCAGTCACCTCAATTAAACTTATGACTTAAATTAAAAAAGTCAGCAAAATTCCACTTTAGTCAAAATTCTCAATTCACAGAAAAAACAGAAATTGAACCACGTGATCAAGAGCTTCAAACTGAGAGCGGGAAAAAGGACGTCTGGAATTTTGGAGTTTAGCCATTTGATATTATTTCATGTGATTTTATAATTTCTAAAAAAAATGCATAACGAATTCCATATACAACAAGATAAATATTTTGATTTATGATGAACACGTTCGCTTTATTTTTTCATAACTAAAGACAATACATTTTTTGCCCAAAAAAGTGTTTAGCTTTATTTGTAATGCAAAATCGGAAACACTTTAAATGTTTACAATTTACAATGTGTATACACATGAATTTAAATTCATTTATCTTCAAACACTTGAATTTCCTTTGAAATTACTCTAATCAAAGTCAGATGAGCCTAAACTCGGAGATTTTTTTGTCCTCCTGAAACAGGATTAAAATAGTAAAAGTAAAATACGATAAAATGGATGAATTATTTAAAATTGGAACAGAAAAACAGAAAAGAGAGGAGGTGGTGCCATCTTGTGCCTAAGGTTTGTTGTAGGTAAACGTAACGTTTGAGTAAGGGAGGAGCGGCTTCAAAATCCCTTCCATTCCTAAGACAAATGTGAATAGAGTTAAACTTTGAGCTGGAAAAAGCTGAGTTAATTCAAGATTCAAGTGCTAGAGAGCAAAAAACGCTTTGATTTTTAAGGATGAGTTAGGAGGTTTTCATGCCGTAAGAATGTGTTGCTTCAATGTGGACAAGAAGTTTTTGTTCTAGTTTCATCCGCCCGAAGGTATAGACGCCGCTAACAACACTCAAAATATTTTCGGGTAGCTCCACTCCCTCGTAGACCAACAATTTGATGCGGAAATCTTCTAGATCTGGCAATAACAATCAGGACAAAACATAAATCAGTTTGTTGAATCAACTTGAAGATTGAAAATTTTAAAATTGTAAACTTGAATTGTGCTTACATTTTAAATCCAAAATCGAGGGGTTGACCCGGATTTCCCGAACAAATTCCTCGTCAAGAATTTTCGGGTAGATTGAGAGAAGTTTGGCGCATGCCTCTTCCGGAAAACCGGTAATTGCCGCATCTATTCCGGGGAAAATGAGCGTTGGAGACGGAGCTGGAATTACAAGTTCATGTGGCAAAAGTTCACGATTGATAAGATTTGTATCCACTAAAATCTCCAACGTCAATTTTTTCAAGTGCAAACTTGTGAGTTTCGAAAGGAGCGAAAGAACCGGAAGTATATTGTTCCCATCGAGATAGAGCTGTTGCAGGTTGAAAAATATAGAGGGCAGTTTCTCAAAGAACTCCCGGGTAAATCTGTCGTACAAGAAAAGACTTGTTATTTGAGGCATCACTTCAGTTCCAGTTCCAGTTTCTATGGTTACACTCCCGGCATTCACTTGTGATGGAAAAAGCCCGCCATCTTGGTCACTTTTGCTCCGTAGATGAAGTACCCGGGAATTTAGAAAAATCCGGTTAAATTCTTTGACCGGAATTGGCCATCCCGTTTGAAGTCTTTCTTTACTACAAAAAATGGAAACATTTTTCACCTTTTTCAGTTGTGGGATTTTACCCGTTTCCAAGAATCGAACCGCAACCTTGCCCTTTGTTATGGAAAAGGTTTCAAGGGACTCCTTTGACGATTCAAGCAGAGCAGAGGCAATTGACAGGAAATCCTTAAAGGGAACTGAAGTTTCCGGACTCGTATCTCCCGCGTCAAAAAATTCCAGGTTTAATCTCAAACAACGGAGACGAGTTTGAGACTGGGCGTATTTTTCTAAAAATTTCATATTTCCCGCCTCGGGCTTTATGTTGACCTGAGTGATCAAATGACCTTTGGAGCTTGAGGTCAAATAGTCAAACTCAGAGAAGAAGAAAAATGGGTAGGAATTCAGAGCCTGAACTGAAGTGAGAGCGGGAGAGGACAAAATAATTTCTCGCTCCAGTTGGTGCATCGTCAATAGTGGAATGAGATTCGAAGAGCATCGTCATCTTCATCCCGGGTTTTTGACAAAAGTTCTGTGCACACGGTGAGCCAACGCTTGTTGACGAGGCGGCATTTCCAAAGAGAAGAGGAATCCAAATGACTCGTGGTCATTTTTATCCCCTGGGGCAAAATCATTTAGAAATTAATTAATTTCCATCAAGAAAATATACTTTTATGTTGAAATGTTAATGTTAGTAAAATTATACTGGTCGTACCCGCTGATTTCTGAGAGCTTTTTTCGTCACCGTTTCCATTTTAAACTCCACGGGTGGTCGCGTCTTATCTTTCTCTTCTTCTGGATTTTTTGCATCTTCATCTTTTCCAATTCCAGCTCCTGTTCCAGCTCGGATTTTGTACGAGAGAAAAAATTCATGGACAATTTTGAGCATCAATTCCTCTCGCCTCTGTTTTACTTGCAAAATTCCCAAAATACTGAGATTTTGGTGTACAAAACTTTGAAAAAGTCCGTTCTCACTCTGAGGAAAAGTAACAAAAATTATTAGTGTGGATTTTAAAAAACAATTTTTTTTGTCCTCGATCCTCAATAATCGAGAACAACATGAATAAATTTTATAACGTTTTAAAAAAACCTGAGCAAAAAAATGTGTGTAACAATGTTAAAATTTACCATTTTTGGAGTATCGCTTCCAATTTCAATATTCAGTACGAATTTCTGACTTTTTCTCCTGATTTAATACCACTGGAAAATAGAATGAAAAATATTCCTGTCACGATTCCTACGGCGAGGAATAAGAAATAAATATTTATTTCCTTTCCCTTTGTAGACTGCAGACGATACAAAAGTTTTTGTTTTGACTCCAAGCTGCTTTCCGTTTTGGTCTGAAATGAACTTGAAACTTGAAATATGTAAGCCGTAAATATTTATAGATTCTGTCCAAGAGAGACTTTCGTATTATTATTTTCTTTTTTACCTGCTCCAGACTCATCAATCCTCATTGAGGATTCCTCAATGCTGGCCGTAGGCCATTTCAAACACAAGAATTACAGTTTTTCCTCCATCTGAATGAACCAATGTGGAAATATACTGGACATAAATAAATAAATAAAATAAATTGTCTTCGTTCGTCTGGACATAAATATGGAATATGCACACGAAAATAAAAATTTCACTCACAAATACAACGCTGCCACATTTATCAACTAGATTTTTATTCACGTGATTTACAACACAAATCTTGATGCTCTCGGAAAAAAAAAAACCCATGTTATCATCAACAATTTTCGTACATGTTTTTTTTTTAATTTTTGATGTGGTATACAATATTGTTAGAAATTTTGAATTTAATTGAAGCAGCATGCAGCAGAATATAGTAATTTTTAGACGAAGTATTTTGAAGGCTTTGGGTGGTCTTGCGGAAGGCCATCCAGATCAATTTCTGCGATATCAATGGAAAAATTACTGAATAAAAATTAAAAATATGTAGATGAATTTTTAGACTTATTTTCCTTAGCCAATAAAAATCGCACCCATGTTTTCGTAGTCTTCGTCATTTAAATCCGCCGCTCCTTCACTCCGCGGAATCATACCTGGCTCAATGTCTTTCATGTACATGAAACCAGCCACTTGATCTGGAATCGGAGCTAAAATTCTCTTCACCAACGGGAATTCATCACCATTGGGCATCAGGGAAGCGTCGCCGGTTTTATAGCGAACAAATCGCACGTTATCTCGCCTCGCCTTTCGACCATTGAAAATCACTGGCGGTTTTTGTTTCCCACCATTCAAACTGCTCAAAAATGTAAAATCTCTTGAATCCGCATCTCCAAGTGCCACAAAAACGATTGAAACGGGAAGCCCAGACGCTTTTACAATAGCCTGAAATCCACAGAAACAAAAAGAAAAAATTCCCAAGCGATTTTAAAATCTCTAGTAGTTGACCAAATTTGTTGAAACTCGAAAGGGTTGTCAATTTTGGAAATTAAAAAGTGACCTCTTTTGTTTGATTAAAATCTGACATGAGGTCATAGGTCAAAATGCAGATGACAAAGTAATTTGACCCATCTTGAACTTTAGTGGCCAGAGTTGACACTGCCGAGATGCATGGTGCAAATAAACTCGTGTCGCATTGCTGAATTTGCTCAATGCATTTCCTACAGTAAAATAAATAAAATTAATCGATGAATTCCTAAAGAAAATAATTGAAATGAAAAAAAAATCCATAATTTTTTGCCCACATGTACGCATTTTGGACTCCGTCGACTCCTTGAAGATCGGGCGATTCTTCCATGGAAATATTAAAACACTGCGGTAAAACATCCTGCTGATTTGAATTACGACACTTGGCGCCAAACCCATAAACTTTATAGCAATTTGTCGTGCTATATTCTTTCATCACGACGTCTGCGCCCACCAAAATCTGAAATAGCACAAAAACAACAATTTTAGTGGAAGTGATGAAAAATGAAAACCATGATTTTGAGACTAAATTTCACTCGCCTCTTCAAACGGATTTTGAAAATGGCGCTGCTGTTTCTTCAAGTTATTCAAGTCGGGATTGGAATTGAAATTGAAGTCCGCATTAAATCCGTGGTGAGTTGAGGTGGTTAGCCCACTCCGCGTAGAAAAATCAAGACAATAGCACATGTTAATTTTTGTACCCGCCTGCATGAAATCCATAAATGTGAAAACTGGGCTGCGGAAGCAACTGATTATTGTCAAAGACGCGGAGCTCGGCTGCAAAAAAAATGGGGTCAAAAATTAAACATTTTGGCTACAAATTAAAGAAGCTAAAAATTCGCATGCTGTTTTTTTGGCTAATTTGACATTTGACCAACCTTCTCCTTTGGTGTGGTTAATTTGACACAAGTGGTCCAGAGTTCGTCCGTGCTGTTGAACAGTCGATGGAGTGTTGTGAAAGCGTGCCCGATAAGGTGATCCGCCGTTCCTATGATTCCTTTGCGCCAAACTTCAATTTTGAGCGGGCGATTTTCGTCTCCATGGCAAAGTCGACCAAAGTCTGAGTCCATGGGCTCCCATTTTGCATGCTGACCACGAATCGCGGGGGATTTGTGACATCGAGTAAATTTGTAATCACCACGTGATTCAGTTTTGCTCCTTCTCATAACGGTAAAGAACGTTTTGCCGCAGATGCACGAGAGCCACGAGGCCACATTTGACCCTGTCAACTCGAGATAAATCTCAAAAACAAACGTCAATGTTTAAAACGCGGGAATCTCAAGTTAAAAATTATAAGTGTTAATTTGTCTTGTGCTCACCTTGTCCTGCATTGCTGCGGATAGTTTCAAATAAAATTAGTTTTTATTATAAATCGCACATGCATGCTGCTATTTGTGCTAATGGTTAAAACAATTTTGGATGTTTTCAGACCTGCTTTCTCTTGAGCCAGAAGATTTATTGTTCCTGGAATATTTCTGCCCTCGACACTAAAAAGTTTGCTTGTGTAGCCATTTGTCCCACCGAGCTTTATTTTAGGCAAAAAATTAAATTAAAAATAGCGCCTGCGCGGTAAAAGCTCGCTCTGGGATTTTATTTAGATAATTTCACATGATTATTATGTATAAAATTAGAAATCCTTGGTTATTTACCACGATTGTTGCCACTGTACCTAAAATTTAAAAATACAAAAGATATTGACATTGATCTTTGACCTTTTACATTTGACATTTGCATTGGTTTTGTATGAAAAACTGAGATATTTTTACACTCAAAAAATCCAAGAGAATCTTCGTCCAGCAGCGGAGCGGAAAGGTCGTCCACATCATAAAGGTGAAACAGAAGAGTTTGACTAGTTTCAAATCGATATTCGTACTCAAGCTGAATGCATAACAAACGACGTCAGAAACCCCAAGAAAACATTTTACTCATTTTGAAAACAGGAAAAAATTGCAATTTTTGCACAAAATTTTTAAAAGTGCACAAACCTTTTTGTGAAATTTTGGACTCAGATTGTTTTCTAAAAGAGGAGAAAAAAAACTTTTTTTGCTTCCATGGATGAAAAATATGCGATACTTTTTAGATGAATTTGAATTTTTGACCTTAAATGGAAATAATTGACCTTGCGTTTCTGTCTTCATCAACTCGATCCAGGTTTTGTCGTTGGGAAGTCGATGGTAGACGACACAAAGTGGATCCGATTTATCTCTTTCATTATTTGGATCTCCCGCGTCCTTGTTCTCCAAATCCCTGAAAATCCACAAGTTAAAAAAGAGTCTTTTTTATTAGAGGTCAGAAAAGGTCACTTGACAGGTGACCTTTCTATTTTTACATTAAATAGGAAAATGCAGTGATTGCTACTTACTTGCAAGCGATTGTGATTTCAATGGTAGAACAATTTGCACCAAATGCATCGTCATCGTCACTGTCTTCATCTTCTTCCTCCTCTTCTTGTTCTTCTCCTCCTTCTTCTCCCTCCTCTTTGACATCAACATTATTTTCTGCTTGATCCTCATCCGAAAACTCACTGCTTTCGTCAGTCTCATCTTCCTCATGCGCGTTGTCATCGGCTAATTTGGATTGGGTTTGTCTGCACTCAAGAGTGGAAAAAATCAAAAATGAATGTCAATTATCAGGCGTCTGTATTTTGTATTTTGCTTACAAAAAAATGGATTTGAGCTTACCCTTGTTTCAGGGATTCCCCAGTTTCAGTTGGATTGTTTGGGGCTTGTCTTTTAAATGTGTGTCCGAATTTCGCCGTTTGATACATGGAAATATTTAATTAATTCACAGTAAAAAGCTCCGAGCAAAATTGAAAGTTTTCTTTTCCCCGTTTCTCCGTGTCTACTGCGGTTCAAAATCAACTCGGACAAATGCTGCAAAAGACTTTAAAGTGTCTGGAGAATGGTTTGACATATTGATTATTTGTGGAATTTTTTGGAATGTTTTACGATTGAATGCGGAATGCCGACTGCATAGTGATGAACGTAAAACTTGGAGAAAAAAAGTCTGCAAGTGTTTGTTTGCTTGTTTCTCGGAGCTAAATTATATAAAAAGATAATCCATGCTCTATTCGTTGTTTTATGCCATTTCACAACATATTACATGTTTTTTCCTTCTTATCTTTACACTTGTCTCGGATCTCGAATGTAGAATGTAGAACAACAACTAAATAAAAGGCTAGAACCAGGAAACTTCTGGAAAGCTGTAAAAAATATGCTGAAACAAGAGCATATTTTTGGGCATCCGATTTCTTTCTAAGCTTTCACATTCGATAAAGCATGCAAAAAAGAATGTTTGGATACACACATGTCAACAATCAACAGTCAACAGTAATTTTGAAGTTTACAAAAAAACACGATACACTAATTTTTTTTTTAGCTTCGGCTCTACGTCCAAAATAATGCTAAAATTGGAACAAACAAGTACTAAAATAATTGCATCTAAATGTCAGGTGAATTGTTTCTACTTTCTGCTTAGGAACTTGACATGAACATGAAAGTCGCACGTGCTCGGGAAATGTACACAAATTGCTTCAATCAACACTGAATCACGAAACTGGGAACAGAAATCAGTTGACTACCGAAATGGATTTAATTATTCTAGTTAATTGATTGTCAGCCAAGAAAAATTGACGCACCAATTTCCTTACAATTAGTTTGCTGTTTTTGCTTAATCGTTTTGTCATTAAATGGCAAGTTTTATTTTGGTCCTCGTTCTATGTGGCCAAGAAGAAATTTAGTCGCTAATTGCTAATTGTACGTGAGACGTGATATATGTAAATTGTGCGATGTACGCACGTGTCCGACAATTTATTATAATTTGGAAGCATTTAAGACTGTGCTAATGACTCTGAAACAAGTCTGTCCCTCAAATTAAATAATTAATTCTGTAGCACTGGACAAAACTGGCTGAGTAATTTTGTATCACCTGGAACTGGAGCACAGTTTCAGTCCGGTGGTGATTCTTGTGGCAAAAGCTGACAATTACAAACAAAAAGTGACGCGGCTTTAAAATGGAGATGTTGACATTAAATACAGAGAAGAAAGAGAAAAATCAGGAGGGAAATACTAATTTAAATTTCATTGGAACTGAATCAGAGACTGACAAAACACTCAAACTTGCCCAATTTGAGTACAAAATAACTCTGCATGAACTAAAATACAGTTTCCAACTGGTAAAAGTTTTAGGGTGGCTCAATGTTTTTCCCTTTGACTTGAACCCAAAAACTGGAGTGGTGACCTTTGTGGGTTTTAGAGGTCAAAGGTCAAAATGTAAAAAAGTTTGGGCTTCTACCGGTTTTGGATTGTGGAACGCTTTAATAATCGTCCGCCTAATTGTGATGAATCTGACAGCTGTTTATGAAACAATGACGATGGATTTCAAGGATATCTCAAATGGCCTGGGTCAGCTGTGCTTTCTTGACCTTTTGACATTTTGTTTCACTTTGACCTATTTGGAGTATGTTTCAGTCTTGGTTCTCCAGCCCTCTAATTACATTCTTTTACTGAATGGACTGCTCAAACCTCTAGGTCAGGAGGTCCACAACGAGGTCAAAGGTCATCATGGCCATTCTACAAAATGGTCAAAATATTCTGTAAGGGAAATCTACATGTTATTTGCCCAATTCATCATTTTGGGCTCCGTAATCATCAACCCGATTGTTATGATTCTTGATCCGTCTTCTCCGATACTGTTGACCTCTTTGACGGGGTCACAGGTCATGGGTCACTGTGCTGAACATTGCAAGGCTATTGCATTTTTCATTTTGGCCACTTTAGATGTTCTGTTTTGGCTCTTTGTGGTTGCACAGAGCGCATACGCAACATTTTTGATCCTTTTCTTCTTCATCCGAACAAAAGAAGACATCAAGCGAACTCACAGCAGTTTAATTAAGAAAAAAGATGGCGCTCAAACCACATCAAAGGCAATTTTGTCCCTAAAGCGAATTAAATTTCTTGTGCTCCTTTTCAACCAAAGTTTTTCACTTGTCGTCGTGTGCCACAAATTTATCTGCCTTTCTTTAGGTATTATAGGCGGATTTGCGGCTATAAAGCTGCTACACGCCAATATTCCGCTAACCTTGGTCTTTTCCGTCCTATTTGCACAGGCAATTGTTGGATTTGTCATGATTTTTGACAGGGCTTATGAAATGCAGGAAACGGCAGGCCAATTAAAAAGGACGATTCTTCACAAGCAGTCACTGACAAGTCAAGGTCAAGGTCAGAGGTCACCCAAGGAAGTTCAAAGAATGAAAAAACTGAAGATACTGAAACGAGAGCTGTGGAGTGTTCAGAGACTCGGGATGAAATGCGGAACGTTTTGCATGATGGAAAGAGGAACAACGCTGGTTTATATTGGATTTACAATTGAGAAAATTGTCAACATTCTTCTTGCATTCAAATAAAAATATCAATAAATTGAGCTGTTTGTTTTTTTCCGTAAAAATACAATCGTTTATTAGTTGATTCATTGCTTGTGGTTAATTTTTGTAGGTACAAGTACTCATTTTTGATTGGTATAAACCAGTGCTCAAATGTAAAAGAAACGGAAATATTACGCTAGCTTTTAACTGGACATGTTTATGTGGATAATCTTTTCCTTAATTACGTCGAGATGATAAGATGACCAAAATCCGAAAGGCAAACGACAAATGTCAATATTTCATCTTGTTCATACAGCATGCAGAGAAATTTGGAATATTTTAGACGGCTATGAATAATGAATTTAGCTGCAAAATATTATTTTTGCCGCGAATTTCATTTATTTTAGCGGCAAAAAAATACCAACTTTGCTCCATGCACAAGTTATTTATATTTTGATTTTAAATCAATCTTGGTACATATAACGCATTTTTGGAGCGGTTTTGTTGGCTAAGATTATGAAAACCGCATGCGACTTTTTCTTTCTCTTTTGACTTGAATCTCTGGTCATTGTTTTTCGGAGAGAGTTGAAAATCCAAAACATAAATGAAAAAGTCAAAAGAAAAAACATTGAATTTGACATTGAGTAAAACATTATTCTTTCAACGTTTTAAAAGAAAAACAGTTTTATATAGCCGCTTAATTGACCAGTTTCGTGATTAAAAAAATCATGAAAAAACATGACAACTTTGCGCTTGAAGAGCGTTCCATTTGCCAACTCGAGACTTGAGACTCAAGAATCCAGAATCAAGAACATGTATCAACAGCGGGGTTTTTAATGGAATTAGTTTTAAAAGAAACTAACAAGAAAAACAACTGGAGCATACGAAAATTCGGACTGTGTCAAGTTTGAAAAAGAACATTATTTTACGACTATTTTATGAAACTCGATGATTTTCAAGAGTTTCAAGTTTCGGTCAATTTTCAATAATTGAAAATTGACGACAATTATTGTCGTAATATTTTTTCGAGTTTTTGAGCTTTCGAGTTTCTGTCTATTGACTTTGGATTTTGAAAATTTAATTTCTTGATCCACAGGAAAATTTGTTAACATTTGATGTTTTAATTTGCGACTTGTAAAAGCATTCCTCCTGTTTTCTACTTTCATTTTCACAATGAAAATGGCCGTATATTTTTTTGACTGGAAACTTATTACAATTTCCATAATTGTCATGTTAAAAAATCCATTGGCCCTTACAAATGCCGGAGAAATAAGAATTACCCTCGAGTTTCCAATAGAACGAACGACTCTCGGAAATATCGATTTGATTTCGATTTTGGATGACGTGGCAAAAATCGGGTGTTGGATTCATCTCGGTGGAAATATTCTAAACGAAAAAAGGGACAACGACAAAGAAATTCAACTTGCAGCTCAAATCGGCTCCATCTCGGTTTCGATGCAAAATAAAAATTCACTTGATTTTCCAATTCCGATTTTGTTGAAAGATGAGAAAAACGTTTCATGGCAAAATTACAAAAAGTATTTGAGTGACGGACTGAGCGTCGCAGCTCGAGTAAAATATTCTCTTTGCTTCATCAACATGTTTTACTGGCCGCTGACAAGGAGTTTTGAAAATGACAATGAAGATAAAACGAACAATTTGGACAGTGAAATTCATGCTGCGCAATGGCAAATGAAAAAATACGCCGAAAGTCATACACTTTGTTCCACTTTAATTGAAAAGAGAAAATGCAAACAAATTCACAAGTCAGAAATCGGAGCAAAATTTACGGTCCTTTTCTTGGAAATCTCGGAGCAAGGAAATATCATTTTGCAGGGGGAAAATGAAGAAAGTCAGAAGAAGCAAGAACAAAACCAAAAACGGAAAAATTTCCCACAACCTTTTTTCGCCAAATTCCTCTCGTTTGCGTACATTGGTTTTTTAATTCCTTTTCTAACCGTCACAATTCCGACAGCAAACGCAACATCAGCAGCAGCTCAAGAAAACCCGGGCAGAATGGAAATGAAAATCTCCGAGATTTGGTTTGTAAGCCACTCGAAAATTTTCAATGGTCAACTGAATGCACAACTAGTTTGCAAAAATCCAGGTCTAAAAACGAATTCCTCTGAAAATTTTTCGGGCTATTCAACAGTCACGTCAAACAGCAGACATAAAAACTTTGCGGCTGGTACGTCACAATCAAGATCAAAGGTTCAATTCAAAACTCCAGCTGATCGATTTCAACCCGCCAATTTGACGTCAACTATCCAAAGCTTTCTCAACTCGGTTGCAGAAAATATTACATGGAAACAGAAAACAAGTGAACACTGGAAATTGGACAAATTTGATGTCGACATAAACATGGCTGTACCACAAAGTCACCGGTTTTGGTACTCTTTTCGCTTTTGGATTTGGACGGGAAGTAAAAACTACAAATTTATCACCGCCGACGGCGTCCACGAGTCAAAAAGCACTCTGCAAATCTACACGACGCCATTTCAACCGGAAGTTTGGATTCTTCTGCTCGTTTCCATGGTGATTACCGTTACCGTCCTGCTGATTCTTGATCTGGTCAAAAATCCGAAGGAAACTGTAAAAACTTTGAATATCTGGAAGACACTGTCCGAACGCGTTTTGTGGATCATCCGGATTTTGCTGGAACAACCTGATCAAGAAATTCCTCCAAAAATCCACCAAAAAATCCACCAAAACTTGATCAAAAATTTGTTGAACAGAGCAATTCGCCGGATTTTGGGCGTTTGGTTGATGATGAGCCTGATTTTG
>JAQGBH010006416.1:0-12541 GCA_034698265.1 Sminthurinus aureus | reverse complement strand
TTTATTTTTCGAAGTTTGAACTTTTTATTTTCTCTTCAAGGGCGTTTTTATACTGCAGTTCGGCCCACTGTGCGCCGATCAGAATATTGTGTGTACTTTTTACTCCATTAGCTAACAAGATAATCCAAAATTGCAGTTTTCCACAAAATGTTCAATTCTTCTTTGTGGTTTCTTTTTCTTGATGTTTTAAATCACTCACAAAAAAACTTGCAGCTCCTTTTTTTTCACCATTGTTCTTTTGTCTTGGAACAGTTTGAAAAGTGACAAAGAGAATTAAAAATTTCACTCTGGTCGTCAGTCAACATTCTTCACATTTCACTCCAAGACAAAACAAGCAACTGAATTTGAAGGCAAGTTTGTTGAGCTGTTCCATTCGTCCAGCTCCTTTTGATTGAATAAACAATGAACATCGTATTGGATTTTTTGTGAGGTATATTTTGGATTTTGGATTCCGTGTAAAATTTTCGTTCAAGGTAAATAACGATGAAAAAGGAGTTATTAGAACTCAGAACCCTAAACCAACAGCAATGTTGCTAATTATTTTATTCCGCGTTGAAATAATGCGGTTAAATCAAAAACTGTATTTTAATTAAATCATGAGTGAGCATGAAAGATGAAAGATGAAAGAAAGTGGGATTTTTCCCTCTGAACACTTTGAAATTATTTACGAGGTATCAAAATCCAGAACAATGAAATAAAATATGTATAAATCCTTGAACTTTTATCGTGTGTTTTTTTTCCCTTTTTGTCTTACGATTAGAAATTCTCAAGTCTCAAGTTTACAGTTCCAAATTACCACGGAATTTTTTTTGTTGGTTCTTTTTTTTTAAGTATTCATGGTGCAAAGAGCGTTTTATAGACGCCTTGGAATATTGCACATTTTACATTGTACTGGCACAAAGTCTCAATTAATCCAAATTCAACCTTTTCCTTTAATAAGGATTTCTCAACAGGAAAACATTTCTTGATGAAACTGTTTTCTAGACAAATGTTTTTAAAATAGCAAAACTGTGCAATTATAGAGTATCCTGAGGTATTTCAAATCGTTCTGAAACATTTTGTTTCTCGTTTACGGTGGGAAATGGGAACTCCAATTCATTTAAATTCCTTGTTCTTTTGAGTCTTTGCATGTTATTTTGTATGGTTCCGTTCTTTGTAGTCTGAAATTTATCCTTTTCCATCTCATGATCTTTGATATTGAAAATATTCCTGAACCATCATTTGACAGTTCACACGGGGAAAAAAGATTGGAAATGTGACTACTGTGGCAAAACATTCTCTATGCAACACCATTTGACTGCTCATCTGAAGATCCACACGGGCCAAAAACCTCGCAAATGCCCTGAAAATGGATTCGACTTTGCTACCACCCAAAAATCCAATATCATTACACACATGCGAGTCCACACAAAGAACGACCGTTCAAATGTGGAGAGACAAACTGGAATTACGCAGCCACAACAAGTTTTTATTTGAAGCAACATAAACTCATTCACAACCAAATCGCGGGAATGCGAAAACCGGGAAGAAATTGAGTTGATCCGTTTTCAGGTGTTCCTTTAAAACGATTAGAACGGATTCTCTCAAGAAACACTCAAAAACCCACAAAACAATAAATAACTAAATAAATAATTAATACAATAAAGCTCTTTACTGAATACCACTAAATCTTTGAGATTTCGTATATACAATAAAGCTCTTTTCTTTTGTAAGTCTGATGTTTTGTGTTTCGCATCCAGATTTTTTCTCTCTCTACTTATACAACTTTTTAAATATCAGAATACAAGAAAATTCAATCTATCCGAGTGCCAGTGGCGGCGCCAGCCTTAAATCTGGAGTAGGCCTTCAGCATTAGGCCAGTGCACACTGTTTTCCCATTTTACCTAGTGCAAGCCCATTATACCTGTGTTAAAGAGCCAAAATTTTAGTAGGCCCAGGCCTACTTGGCCTATTGCTGGCGCCGCCACTGTTTACTTGATTTGTCAAAGAGTGATGATTCCAGAGATAAGTTAGAGTAAAAGATACAGAATTCTATAGGTGCTTTCAAAAGGCACAAAATAAGCAACGAAATCCCAGAATTCTCGAAAAGCGCCAGGTTTTCAATTTAAAAATTTCTTGGCAGTGCATGGGAAACAGAGCTCCTTATTCATCACTCACGTAAAATATGTATTTACATGTGTTCTTATGAAAAGATTTTGAGTGAGTGAAAGACACTCACTTCGTAAGAACACATGTTAATACATATTTTACGTGAGTGATGAATAAGGAGCTCTGATGGGAAATCAAAAGAACATCATTACCGTCTGGAAGGCTAATACTGTACAGCGACCTGTAATTTTCCGTTTCTTTTCTAAATAATTCAGACCGGTTAAAAGTTACGGGAATGAGACTTGGCACTATTTTAGACTAGACATGTCCTCGTCCAATGATCCCAAGAAATTGGATTTTGATCGTCGCATTTAATTGTAATTATGTAAAAGGTGCGCCGTGTAATACATGGGCAGGCTAATACTGTACACTTCCACAAAATTATTAATAAACAACCGAAAATACGTCGCAGTTCACTAAACCATGTTCAAATCAATAGATTTATTCATTTTCTACCTAAAATAGTAGTTATTTGTTTATAGAACTGTTTAATTGTTCCTTAATTACGATGCAAGTTAATTGTAATTAATTCTGCGTTACTTAATTCCGATTGATCAAAATTCATTTTTTTAACAATTTTATACATCAAGACATCCTAATCAATCATTTGAACTAAAAATATGCTCCATTAGACCATTTAACTATTCGCGGTTAACTACAATTAGCTTAATTGCAATTAAATTTGATTTCGAATTTAAATAAAACGTAGTTTTAAAAGTCAAATTAATACTTAAATTCATGTGCAACATGATTTTCTATCACTTTTAGTTGGTATTAATGGATAATTGTCTCAGAAACAACAAGAAAGTCCATTTTCTGTACATTTTCGTATGTTTTACATGGGAATACATACTGTACAGTATTACCCTGCATCTACAAATATATGAGATGATTTTTTCAAAAAATCGTCAAAATTCGAAAACACATTCGACAAAAAAACTGAGCATGACGTTTTAAAGGGAATTGCTTAAAGTGTAAATGACCAGAGTTTCATTAACATTTAATAAGTTTTAGAACTATTTCTAGAACTCTTTGTTGCAAGTACAAAAACGTCAATTTTTTTCACTTTAACTTTGAAGCCTTCTGTAAGACGAACTAATAGCAATTAAAGGTCAGGATTATCACTACGTGAAAGGCCTTGCTTTAAAATACTTTTGTGTGTTTTTACGGCTTTTGAAACGAAACAGTACGTTTAAAATAAAATGATGAATAAGAAAAGAGAGGTGTACAGTATTACCCTGCCCTGTACAGTATTAGCCTACTCTACGGTATCAATGACGCAACGATTTTTTACTGCGTTAGATAAATGAAATTAAAAGCGTATGCAAAATTACAGCTCAATTTTTTTGTTAATGTCTAATGTCAATTTTTTTGAGCGTTTTGTCAACTTTTATTAATAAAATTACAAATTATACTATAATTATACATTGTCTTGATTTTCAATTTCAAATTCAAATTGTCAACCATTTGCTCAAGTTTGAGCTGTTTTTGAATTAAAAACAAGAATTTCACTGGTTTAATCAACAAAACTCAAATTATTTGAAGCATCCCATTTCTAATTTGGAATATTTGTTACTAAAAATACTATTTCGCTTAGCGTCAGAATAAATAGAAACTCAAAGGCATTAAATGTTGTTCTACCCCAAGGGCAAAGGAAATGACTTGTAGTTTTTAATCTCTAATTCATTGTCATCTCCACCAAATCAAAATTCAAAATAATTAATAATTATTCTAAATTCTGAAGCAAATGCAAAATATAATTTATTTATTACAAAATATCTAAATCCACGTGTTCAGTTAAATCCAGTTAAATCTGTCTTTTCCGTTTTGAGAGCTGAACTATGCTGACTTCCCCTCAATTTTGAACTCTCCTTTGAAATTCCAGTCTCTCTCTCTCTTTCGCTGTCATTCAAATTTCAAAGGAATGAGAAAAGTATAGATTACAGCTATACTAAATCCTATAGCGTATAGCGCAAGTACATACGGAGATAAGCTGAAAAGGGACAGAAACAGACCCTCAATTTAATTCAATGGTTTAGTTTCATTTACGTCTGTTCTGAGTTCTGGGCTCAGCTCTTCCCCTCAAATGAAATGGTATATCTTGTGTGTGTGTATATTTGACTAGACTTGACTTGAGACTGGAGACTTGAAAATTTATGGACTCGTCCTTTTTTTTCTCTTTTGTCCTCAAAAAAATACGGATAGAAAGAAAACGCGTAAAAGTTAACATTCCTCACAACTCACAATCAGTTTACATTCTACGGCCATCAGATATGTGTACACACTTGTAAATTTGAATTTTTTACGGAGTTCAGAAAAGCCGTTGTTTTATTTGGTGTTTGGAGTTTGGGGTTTACACATTCCTTCCTTTGTCAACTCAACACTGCCGTTGGCATTGGAAAAACTACATTTTATTCCGTCTTCCACATTCCTTCAAATTAATCTGTGACTCGTGACTCGTGAGTTGTGAGTAGAATTTAGACTTGCAGTTCAGTACAAAATAAGAGAAAAAAACCTGGGAGAATTTAATCCAAAAACTGGGAAATAGAAATGGAAATGGAAAGAGAACCAGAGCCAGAAGCAGAAGCAGTGGAAACAAAAGCTCTCCGCATTCACTTGGTAAGATAAAATTCAGTTGCAAAAAGTACTTCAAAATTATTAAAATTTTAGTCATGTTTTGCTCATTGCATGTAATTTGTAATTCTGCCTGTTTTGTTTTGAAAGATTTTTGGGACAATTTATAAAAGGAAAAAACTTCTTTTGCCACCTCAATTACTCATTTTGCCACCCAAATTAAATTTAAATTCAATTAATTAAAATCTTTTTTTGCCACCTCGAATTCTGTTTTTGCCACCCGTCCAATTTTTTATTAAAAATACGTTGTATACAGTGTACCAAGTCAAGTCAGATATGAATTGGGATGGCGGATGCATCATTTTATGCAACTAGTCGTGCTGAAGCAGGAAACAACCTTGTTGTGCTTTGCCCGAAGTTAAAGGTTTCAACTTATGAATTGGAAATTGGATTGTTCATTATTTCCTATTCAGTTTCAGTTTTAGCTCAGGCAGTCGAACTTAGTTTTGTTGAACGCCACTTGAAGTTTTGAAGTTTTGAATTCCTGCAAATTAAGTATTTTCCCTACAAACTAAAGATTAAATTGGATTTCACACCAATTTTCAAAACCATTCTACAACTGTATTCTGTTCGTGGAATTTGGACGCCGTTTGAACTTTTTTCACTATGTTTTGCATTTTACTACAAAGATTTGTGTACTTTATTCATAAAAATTGTTTTACTCGTTAAAATTTTGCAGCCATTGATTTTGCATTTCACAGATTTATTAAAAGCAGAGCCCAAAAGATAAGAAACTTCAGCATTTTATTCAGAATCAATTGCATTTTATTTCCTTCCTTAAATAAAAATACTGTTTAAAGTGAATCATTGGCTGATCAAATTCGACCGATTTGGATTTTAGACAACTTTTTCCAAGTCAATCGCAATTCATTGAATATTGAATAATAAAATATCGTAAGTACGGATAAATAAACCAGTCAGTAAAGACATTTGTGATTTTTCCACTTTGATACATTTTATTCCATGAAAGTTGTTTGATTAAAAATACATAAAGGTTTTTAAGATTTTTAATGTAGTACCACGAGAAACCTACAAAAAGTGGGCCAACATCCTTTGTTTTACAAATACTCAGCAGAATAAGAGCAAGTGGATTTTCTCTTTCGCCTATTTCTTGTAAGTTTTCTCATGTCTGCTGCGGTCACTTTTTCTCAGAGTTTTATACGGACAACCGGAAACGGAACAACTGAACTTGAAAAGCGTTTTGTCCTTCGCTGATTTCGGGGGGGTTGATGTTTCTTCAAATTGGAACTTCGCGTGGTTGTGTAGTTGCAGTTGACCTCCGGACATTTGAACGACCGTTTGTTTGTGTGTATCCGACTGTGTATAGTTGAGTTGCGCTCTTCCCGCAGCAGTGTATTTACATCCTTCGTGAGGACATCTTTTGTGATCTTTTTGTCCAGTGTGAATCTTCAAATAGGTCATCAAATTTGCTTGTTGAGTGAATTTTTTCTCACAGTAATTGCATTTGCAGTCTTTTTTGCCCTTGTGAACTGTCAAATACGTGGTCATGTTCTGTTGTGTTAGAAACCGCTTCGCGCAGTAATCGCAATCAAGGTGAATTTTTATGTGCAGTTCTAGACTGCGCTGGTAACCGAAGGATTTGTTACAAATGTTACACTTAAAAGCTTTGGCGCCGGTGTGGACAACTTGATGAGATGTCTTTTATTGATTATTTCGGAATTTTTTGTTGCAGTAGTCACATTCAAAATTCAAATTTTTGGTTTTAGCCCCAAACCTACTTCTTTCCCATTTTTTCTTCCGAGACTTCTTTTTTTCCTGAGTCATTTCGATAAGTCAAATTGGACGTGTTTTCTTCTTGTAGTTTGAACGAGCGCTTGAGAAATTTACTACATGAAGATTTCATTTTGCATCAGTACCTCCCTGAGTTATTTCTAACGCAATCAGAGGTACGTATGCAAACGAACTCCTCACGTGAAAATATTAATGACGTGAAATTAATTTCAGGATTTATAAAAGGCAAACCGTTAAATTTGAACGCCGTTCTAAATTTTTACTTATCGACTTGACATTCCCGCACCGTCAGATTAAAGAAACACTAAAAATTGTGTTTTGTTTAAATTTTTAAGGTCGTGGACAAGAACTTGGATTGAGAAAATGTTTGAAGTTGGCGTTGGCTCATCACGGTGATGAACCGCGAGAACGTACAACTTAAAAATATTGTAAAAAAAAAGTTCTGTAGTCTAGATCTTGAACTTGATGAAAAGTGTCTGTGATGCACGTTAAAACCGAGCACATGGGTGAAAATGACGTGTGCACGTGAAGCTGTAAAATCTGCAAGAACAGTGAATATTTTGAATTTTTTTGGAACCAGTGTCAACGTTTTTTGCTTAAAACCACAAATTCCTGAAGCAGCCAATTTCAAATGACTTGTAAGCTAATGCAAAAATCAGACAGTTTTGTAACACTATTCTTGTGGCAATTTGTCATTTGTCATTCTCCTTAATTTGTTATTTATTCATGCTGCTTTTCATTCACAGTCCTTTCAAATTTCTGCAATCTGGATTGAACGCTAAATGATACATTAAAAATTCTCCAGATTCTCCACAGCAACAGGATTTTTTCAATCGTCTACTTTTCCTTGTGAGTTTTTAAATGTTGCTTGAGACTGCCCTTCCACACAGTTTTAAAGGGACAACCGGAAACTGAGCAAGCGAACTTGAAAAGAGCCTTTTCCGTCTTTGATTTGTGAGTAAATTCATGACTCTTCAAATTTTGATTTGTTGTGGCTGCGTAATTGCAGTTGACCTCTCCACATTTAAACGGTCGTTCTTTTGTGTGTGTGTGAAGGTGGTAGGTGAGACCAATTTTGTGTGCAGCAGCGAAGTTGCATTCTTTGTGAGGGCACCTGAAATCTTTTTGTCCCGTGTGGATCTTCTCATGAGAAGTCAAATGAACTTTTTGGGAGAATTTGTTCTCGCAATATTTACATTTCCAGTCTTTTTGTCCCGTGTGAACTGTTAAATGAAGAGTCATTTCCTGTTTTGTAGCGAATCGTTTCCCGCAATAATCGCACTCGTAATCTTTCTTTTCGAGGTGAATTTTCTGGTGTCTGTCAAGACTTGCCTTTTGAGTAAAAGATTTTTTGCAAACGTCGCAGACAAAAGCCCTCTTTCCAGTGTGAACAACTTCATGTTGTGTCTTTTGCTGATTATCTTTGAATTTTTTGTTGCAATAGTCAGATTCAAAATTGAATATTTTAGTCCTCGTCTCCTTTTTCTTTCCCATTTTTCCTTCCTTCAAAAAACAAATGGGTTAAAAAAGAACAAGTTTCTGTGTACAACTTTGTGGCCTAAGAATTCCAAAATTTCATAAACAAAGTACAAAATAAATTATCAAATTAGTCTATTACAAACTCAACGTTTTGCCTCCATCAATTTGTGCAATGTTTACAATTTTGGGCAGAATTTGGTTATAAAACTCAAGGCTCAAGACTCAAGTTTAAGTTTAGAGAGGCGAAATTTACTCACCTTTAAAATAATTTCTGTACAAATCCAAAAACGTTTTCAATGCACTTTTGTGCTTTATTGTGCGGTTAAATCACGTGGAACGGAATATTTGAGCAAACAAAATTTACATGAATTGTAACGGTAAAAATATTTCCACTTGTGTCAACTCAAATCAACTGAACTCGCAGCTTGTTTAATATAGAATGTAGAATTTAGAAGGGTACAACTGGGACAAATTGAAAGACAAACAGCCTTCAGTTTATACCTGTTTTTCCCAGAAAATGAAAGGCCGATTCTAAAATAAAATTCCGCAGAATTGAAAATGGAGTTTACAATTTTAATCCAAAACCCTTTTGCTCCTGCAACACATTTAATAATTGACTTTTTCCAACTCATAAAACTGATGACGGACGGATCCTTTTATGAAACTTTTATAGTCGGGCTGAATCAGGAAAGAAAACTGTCGTCCTTTTCCGAATTTAAAGTTTTAAAGTGAATTGGAAATTGGGTTGTTCATTATTTCTGTTTCAGTTGTAGCTCAGGCAGTCAATCACAGTTTTGGTGACCGCAACTTGAATTTTTGAATTCCTGCAGATTAAGTGTTTTCCTTACAAATTTTTAATTAGTTTTTATTTCACTCAAATTTTAAAAACCATTTTAAAACTGCTTACAGTAAACAAGTGGAAACCAGAAACACCGTTTGCGGGACTTGGACGCCGTTTAAACTTTTTTTCAAAATGTATTTCATTTTACTGTACAGATTTGTGTACTTTGTTGATAAAAATTGTTTTACTCGCTAAACGTTTGCACGCGTTGCTCTTTTATTTTTCAGATTCACTAAAAAAAACAGCACAAAAGAACAGAAAACAGAAACTGCAGCATTTGATTCAGAATTCAGAATCAGTTGCAGTTTATTTTTCCTTCCTTACAGAACAATACTTCTTAAAATGAATCATCGGCGAATCAAATTGGATCGATTTGGATTTGAGACAAAGTTTGTTCAAGTTGATCGAAATTCATTGCATATTGAATATTGAATACGTTCCAATAAAAATTGATAAAAAAGCCAGTCAGTAAAGACATTTGTGATTTTTCCACTTTGATACATTTTATTAAGCACAGCTTGTCTTATGAAAAAATACAGGAAGAGTTTTTAAGAGTGATACCAAATAGCGAGACAAGCCGGCAAAAAGTTGGCCAAAAAAATCTTGTGTTTTACAAATACTCAGCAGAATACGAGCAAGCGGATTTTCTCTTGTGAGTTTTCAAGTGTTTCTTGAGATCTGGGTTTCTCAAAGTTTTAAAGAGACAACCGGAAACTGAGCAACTGAACTTTACCAGAGCTTTTTCCTTCTTTGATTTGTGAGTGAGTTGATGGCTCTTCAAATTTTGATTTGACATTCATTATAAGAAAATACGTTGTTTATGCATGAAATTAATTCCGGGTTTCGAAAAAAAAAATAGTTGAATTTGAACGCCGCTTTAAATGTTTATTCATATTTTATGGTACGTTAAGTAGCAGATAATCCGTTTTGCAGGATGTGATCAAATTCAAACGGTGAAAGGAAGAAGCCTCTGAAGATTCAAATAGCGTTTTCCTTTTATTCGAGCTATTTATTATTGATGCATTTTTACATTTAATTATACAGGAATTATCCATCTCAGGACAGAATTTTGCAATATTTTGACACGGGAATATAAATGAAGGATTTTCCATTGGAATCTGCCGTTTGGAGTTTTGAAACGAGCCCGAGGATTTAATTTGTCTTCTTTGTGAATCAAGAGATGTCGATGCAAATTTCCCTTTGTTTTAGTGTCGTCGTCACACTTTGACACGTTTTGCAAATGATTTTGAACAGCCTGCCTTGTTGTTTTGTTTTTCTTTGAAATGTGCAAAATTCTCATTTGTCTTGTGTCTTGGTTTGTTGCTGTGCCTTTTCACGTCAAGTTTAAGATTGAATTTAGTTTTACAGTCAAGTTCATAATACGAATTTAATGTTTGAATCAACCGCCGAAATGTTTTTCATCAGAATGAACATTTGTGAATTTCATCCTGTTTCAATGTTTCATCAGCATATTCCAGCAAAAGTAATTTGTTTGTATTCCAAAAAAACATTTAAAAAAATAGCATTTGAATTTAGGGTTTTCTCTGTTGGTATATTTTGTTTTCCATTGAATCTTAAGCTGCAATAATGTTAGATTGGTTTTCAAAATAATATTAACAGAGCGCTACAAAAAGGTAGCCAAATTTTTACATTTACAAATTATCAGCAAAGAACTTTACTCTTTATTTTCTCTTGTGAGTTTTCAGATGTCTTGTGAGGTTGCCCTTTCTTAAACTTATGTACGGACAATCAGAAACGGAGCAAACGAACTTTACCAAAGTTTTATCATTCACTGATTTGTGAGTGAGTTGATGACTGTTCAAACCGGAAATTTGTGTGGATGCGTAGCTGCAGTTGATCTCCCGACATTTAAAAGGTCGTTCTTTTGTGTGTGTTCGAATGTGTCTGATGAGATTGCTTTTGTGCGCAGCAGCAAAGTCGCATCGTTTGTGCGGACATTTGTGATTTTTTTGGCCAGAATTTGTTACAAATTTCTTCCCGCAATAATCGCACTCGTGATCTTTTTGACCCAGATGAATTTTCTTGTGTCTGTCAAGACTTGCATTTTGAGTGAAGGTGGTTTTACAAATGTTACACACAAAAGCTCGTGTTCCAGTGTAAACAACTTGATGTTGTGTCTTTTCCCGATTATTTTTGAATTTTTTGTTACAGTAGTCACATTCAAAATTCATTGCTTCGGTCCTACTCGTCTTATTGTCTTTTTCCATTGTTTTCCTTCACACATTTCCTGTTTTGCCTAAACACTTTTACGTTGCGGCTTTTTCTTGGGTTAAAAATTCCACAGGAGAAAAATTGTCAAACCAATGCGCTACAAACAAAATATTTTAGGCTGGGTCAAGTTGCGCACTTTTGTATAAAATTCAAATTTTGTCTTTCTAATAGAATTATTTGACTAAAAACTCGTATTGTTTTGCGTCTGTAACAAAAGCAAATCAACTAGCAACTTGTACTCGTTTACAAGCTGCTTTTGGAAAGGTACAAAAAGACAAAACGGACAAAGCGAAAGGCAAGCAGCGGTGCGTTTTATTTTTATACCTGTTTTTTTCCATAAATGAAAGACAAGGTAGATTTTTGTGGAATGGAATTACTAAATTAATCCAAAATCCCACAGGCATATTTGACAAAATTCCAACTTGTGAAAGCACGTAAGTTACAAGACATGTGAAAAATCATAGGATACTTAAGTTACCATTTCAGCTTTACCTATGCAAATGACGTTGAACAAGTAAACAAACAAAATTCACAAGTAAATTCCATCGGGATGAAAATATTTCCGCCGTTCAGAAATCACACCAAATCAAACCAACAACTAAAACTGGTTTGTGAAAAGGCACAGCTGGGACAAAGTGAAAGGCAAACAGCGGTCTGCAGTGATTTTGTACCTGCTTTTTACCAGGAAAGGAAAAACTAACAATTAAACAGAATTCCGTGAAATTTAAGTCACAGCATTTAGTTCAACTTGTTTAAGCTTGATTATTTTGGAGCATTTTTACAATTTCCAACTTGAAATCAATTTCTTGAGTTAGGACGCACCATACAGCGTTTTAACACTCATTCTACTTTTTTAGTGCAATTCATAATTTCAATAAAATAAATCTGTTACGTTTGTTTTTGATCCATTTTCAATGATCAAAGCAGAGTAAATGACAAAGAATATTATAACATAGCAACAGAACAAGGCAGACGTATAAAAATTTGCTCTGCAAATTTTCAATAAAAACCTTAGGTCAAACTTTATAAAAGTGCTCTAAACTATCAACAGAGGGTAATTTTGGGTCAAGGAATACGTTTCTGATGTCAACTTTGAAGAAAATTTTGTTCCTCAACTTCTTTTGGTGGTCGTAACAAAGTTGAATTCAATTAGAAATCCGAAGGCTCTGCTTGCAAGGCGTGGCTTAGAACTTCGAACTCGCAGTTTCTCTCTAATGGCAATTCTAATCAACAATTTACACTTTTTGCATTTCTGTGGAAACGACTTGGAATTTGGGATGGCATATAAATAATAAAAGCTGTAACACATAATATGGATACGAGGGGGGAAATAAAAGTACCCCCTTTGCGTGTAAGTCTCCTTCCAGAATTTTCTATTTTTTTTTCAATCATGTATAACAGAATGAACTTTCTGAATGATTGATATAATAAATTAAACTGGAAATGGCTAAACGA
>JAQGBH010006415.1:0-12544 GCA_034698265.1 Sminthurinus aureus | reverse complement strand
TGGAAAAATCTGAAAATGATTTCAATCGATCGGGAATTTTATGCTGATCATTTTTGTCAAAGTAATCAGGTGTCTAACTTCAGTAGTTTTTGCACAAAATGCGTTTTAGTGAAACAAACCCGCAAAGAAAAGTATAGAAAAACTGAAATGACGTCGAAGTCACACAAAAACTTTAAATTTTTTTTCTAAATTGACCACTTTGACCTCGTCAATTGACCCCTAAATCAAGTCGGATTGAGTCCAAACTTCACAGAATATCTATTTTAGCCAGTCCAAACATGCTTAAACTGTAAAAACTTGAGATTTGTACGTTTGAAATTTTTGGTACACCCTAATATGTATAGATTAGTAGTATAAATAGTATTTTGCAACAAAAACTGTCAATAGTGTTATATATATATTAATTACGAATTATGAGCAAACATAACAAGTTATTTTGACCGACTACATTTTATACACTTATATTCTCGTTCTACAAACTGCTGTGTATTTGTGAAGCGACTTGCTAATTGCTACACAGCCACAGTTATTCACATTGAAGTTTTAAAACAGGTCCGAAATATTTTTGGCTATATTATATATATGTTTTTTAATTAAAAATGTAATCTTTTCTTCCCGTTTTCTACCTCAGTGTATAGTGTAATTAAATATAAGTGTAAGATTTTGAAGCCAATATATCAATATAATATTATATATATTATCATGTCTGTCATGAGTCATGAGTATAATGAGTAATGAGTATTTTCGTCGGTACTGTTTGTATAACTAGGTATTTTAGCTATTGGTAAAGATTTTACGAGTATATTATAGTCTTAAGTCTTAACTGTTATCGTTATGTAGTAATGTGTAAAGTAGCTAGTAGCTATATATCATAACGTAATACGTAATATATACAATGTAATATATGTATAACAATATTTTTGTATGTGCATATCTATACTGTATATATTGTATTCGAGATTAGTTTCCTTATATTATATTATAGATATATTATACAAGTTTTTGGCATCGATTTGGAGTATTTTGGAGTTTTAGAGTCCTTTGACTTGTATTTTTTGTATAATCGTGTTTAAAAAATACAAGTGTTTACGAATTTTACGAATCAAGTTTTTGAAGTTTTGGAGAGTTTGGAGCTTTTGGCTTTTTTAAAAAGAATATTTTATATTTTCAAGCTTTCCGTATAATATATATTTTAAATCTTATATATACATAATATATTATGCATGTATTATATGTACAACAATATAGTAGATAGTATTTTTTGATTTTTGATGGTAATAATAATAACAATATAGTAAAAACGTGTGTGTTTTTATATAGAAATCAAGTAACACAGCTAGATTGGTAATCTAGTAAGATTTTGATAAAAGGAAGGATTGAGATTGATTGGGCTTACTTCTTCTGCTATAGTCGAAGGGTAGGTTTTATGAAAACGATTTTTCTCAATCGAAATCGAGTGATGATCCTCTGTAGTTGTTTTCCTATAAACTGGATTATCAAAGTTCATGCTATCACCGTTCTTAGCAAATACATGTCTGTACAAAAATACCACCACCTGAAAATGAGAAAGAAAAAAGACATTGTGATTAGTCATTAGTCTTTAGAGTTCAGTTTTCAGTTAATCTTTATGCCTGCAGCCTAGAATCTAGAATCTAGAGTCTAGAACATGAACAAAAAAACAACCATGTACTTTATCCTCCATAAAAACAAGATCGTCAAGATCACACTTCATAGATTTTCTCTTTGTCTTTAGTTTTTGCGATAAACGACAAACGACAGGAGACAAGAGACAAAAACAATCCCATGTTTACAATGGTCTGATCTATATGACCTTTTCAATTAATATAATGCCTTCAAAAGCCTTTCATTCAACCTTTCATTAAACTTTATACATTCTCAAAAACATTTCAAAGTTCCTTTCTCTCCTCTTTTCTCCTTTCTCTTCATTCTTCATTCCATAGCAGAGCTTGAGTAAAATTGAACAAGGAAATAAAATGGATTGTGATTTTGAATTGAAACCTTTCTCCTTTCACCAATCTTACGCTCTATTCTCAAATCTCTATTCTCTATTCACACGGTTTCATTTGTATAGTTTTCCACAATAATGACTCTAACCATTTGATTTTATGTATAGACCCAAATGTCTTTAGCCTTCCAATTTCCAATGTACATAATACATAATATAGGAAGTTGTAAACTAACAATAAATAATACCTACCTACTAAAACATGAACAATAACAGTAAATGAAAATGAACTTACCACAATGACCGTGACGAAAATGGCGGACAAACAACCAATGACAATACTTGTCACGGTTCCTCCGTCAGTTTCGGTAATTCCGTTTCTCGGAGGATAGTCCCGCTCCAGAGGTTTATTTAAACCTGAAATATTAAGAAAATGAAAACCTTTGTGACTAAAGTTTAAAGAACTATTTGTGGACACTATGGGAAAATTTTAAATATTTTAACTTTGAACTCATGAAACAAAACATTATTTATATAAGTACTTTGTATTTTCTACAATTCACTTCTAACTTCAAATACATATTTGTGCCCATGTTTTTAATATGCTAAAGATATGCGATGCATCAACATTTTGTTCACGTAACGAAATTTGAATATGGTTATGAAAAATAATACAAAAATTTAAAGAAAACACTCAAGACTTAAGAATATTAAAAGTAAAATTATCCTAAAATTCCCCACTCCCTCCCATAAAAAGAAATAGATTACACAATATTTAAACACAAAGATTTTCCCCTCCAAAACTTTTTCCATTTTGGTTACATTGAATATCAAATATCATGCAATATTAAAAAACATAAAATGGTATAAAAGTCGGATTATGTGGCATATTTGAAGTTTTAAGTTTGAAGCCCCGAAAACAACACAAAAAAGTTACCTGATTCCGCATGGATGATTCTTTGTACTTCATTTGATAGTTCTGCGGGATTTTGATGAGGATTTTTATTATTACTGGTGCGGTGATGAGTATTGGATGACTTGGATCCAGTGTTACTCACACTGTCATAATTCTTAGTAATACTTGACTTACTACTACTGCTATCACTATTCAGCGTATTCTTCCCTCCTCCTCTCCTCCTTTCATTCTCTAACTTTTTGGTTTCAGCGATACGATTCTCTTCCTCCTCTCGACCTTCTTCCTCCTCTTCTCCGTGATGGTGTCCATGGTGGAAATGATCCACAGCTTTATTTGATAACAAGTACATAAAGCAGGTCATAGATAGTTCATTTATATTATTGTATTCCCCCCAAAGACAAACAGTTGTTAAATAATCATTATTATTACTATTATTAATAGCTAAAATAATCATTGTTACACACTATGTACACACTAGACACCAGACACCAGACATTCAAAAAGTAAAGCAATCATCATGCTCATCTTAATCATAATAGTAATCTCAAATATCACGTCTCAAAACGCCATGCATTTTAACTCCAGCCAAGCGAAAACACACTGTATAAGGTGAAAGCATGTATAAAAGTATAGCAATACTTATAATTTATAATAGAACTAAAACTCAAAACTCAAAAGGTACTACGTATCAAGAATCAAGACGTGAAAAACTTTTCTTTCTTGTGAAAAGTATGACTAATCTTATTTCAACATAATATATATGAAAAATGACAAGCAGATATTTGCTCATTTTATCTTGGCTGAGGGAAAAGCAGTGCAGTCATGTAATATGTAATACGTAAAAGTAATAAGTTTTACACTCTTGCACTCCAATCTCAAATGAGCAAAATTCAACACATAAAAGTCCGTGAATGTCTAAGAGGAAAGAGGACGTACAAGAAGAAATTACCGATTTTCCATTTACCCACTCGCGATTCATGTTCTCTCCTTTAGCTTTAGTAAGAGACTTCAAGGTATCTTTTTAATTTATCTAATGTAAAAAGTTGTTCATCTTTCTCCTGGTTTCTATGTATTCCTTGATTTCATTATTAGAAATCATGTCAGATGTAAGATGTACTGTAGACTGGAGTGCGTTAGATGTTTCATGCTTTGACTTTCTCTTGCATTCCGACTCCCAACTCCCGACTCTCGACACATTCCATCATCCGCTTACTAAAATAGTCGAGTTCTTAGGTCTTAAGCCGTCTCCCTTTATTGAAATCCATTCATGTGAATAACCTTAATTTTCCGAGCTGTTTCTTTCCCTTTCCCTCACTCTATCATTATTAGTACATCAATATATTATCATATCAACACAATACAAAATACAGCATACCACTGTAAGACTTAAGACAAATACAAATAATTGTACTCGTTGTGCATATTGTACACTGTGTATTGTTAATTATTATTATGAGCTGCTTGCCGTCATAATTTGCAATTTGCAATGAATACAATAATAATATTATTATTATTATAGTGAAAGTATATTGTGTATCTGGATCTGCAAAAAACTGCGTAGAATGGATAGTTGTTTAGTTAGGTTGACTGCTCATTGTTTATTGTTCAGTGCTCATACGACATACGAGATACGAAATCTCAGATTATGGATTATGTATTATTTGTTATGTCATTGGTCATTGGACTGTAAAAAATTCTGCTAATAAATTCAGTTGCTTATTTGTCCATCAAATAATTGCTATTTATGCTCCAGTAGTCTAGTTTAAGAGTTCCCACTACTTCAACTTGTTCAACTTGGCATTGCTCCATTATCATTACCATTAAGTATTAAGTAAAGTAAACCTAGACAGAGTACATGATAACATAAGAGTAAAAGTATAGAGTGTAGAGTATCAAAAAACCTACATCTCAATTATCGTCCAGATTCCAGATACAAACACACTAAATAAATACCTCAGCACCAGATATTTGCACTCCATAACCTATCGAAAATCCCACACGGGCGTTCAGTAAAAAAACATAAGAGACAGCACACGCTCATACTCAATACTCAATACTCACACACATGTGTAGAGTGTAGGGCGTAGAGTGTAGAAAAAGATTCTCAATGTAGTTAACAACAGCAAAAAAAATCTACTACTTTCTCTCTCTACTCCATACAAATATTTTCTTAGATACTCCTAACTTTTGTGTTTCTGCTTCTGTCTTCTGGGAGGTAGTATGAAATGTGTTTCTAGTTTCTAGGATATAAATACACAGACCACGTAGTAATAGTGACTAGTCTAGTCTCCTAGTCTCTTATACGTACGTAATACATGGAAACCTCGATAATGATGATTATCATCCAAGACTCAAGTTTTTATAGGGAAAATGCTGGATTCTAGATTCTAGACTCTGGATGTGAGTGTCGAGTGTTGGATACTGTCTCTTTTATCAAAGAGTAACTATAGTTTACTCACATAAATGTATAAAAAAGTATAACTATTTTCCTGGAGTCCTAGATTCTAGATTCTGTCTTCCTCATTTCTACATCTTCACGTCTTTAGCTTTCTTTTTTCTACTTTTCCTCTCCCCTTTTTCATACAGAGTACAGCGTACAGAGAATACCACATCAGCAAAAACCACTTGGAAAAGAAAAAGAGCCGCCAACCCAATCCAACTCAAAACCAGCCAAGCCAAGCCAAGCCAAGCCAAGGCAAAGAAGAAGAAAGAAAAACTCATGGCAGAAAGAAAGCAAAATGTAGTAGATACGCATAGTGTAAATATAGATCATATTTATTATACGTCTTACACACAGCCCACAGAGAGAAATGTGATAGAAAGCGAGAAAGAAACTGAGCCATTAGAGATTAGAAGAAGCAGAAAAAGATGAGGAAAAGACTCGACTAAAGGCTATAGGCAATCATCATTATTATTATTATCGCCTGGCCATTATCTTTGTGTGCGTGAGCAAATATGTGTATGTATAATGTACATTGTATATATATACATTATATATTAGATGTGTGTGCTTTTCCTTTCCTTCCCTTCATTTGCCTGCTCTCTTATTTCCACTTCCTCGTCTACTCGCAATCAGAGTAAAAGTTATATATGTAGAAAACTATTATCTGTAATCTATAGCATACACCCAACACATTTTTATTTGCTAGGCTTCAATAGTCCTACTATGATGATACTGATTATTATTATTATCATACGATATCATACTTAAGATTTGAAGGAAAAGACGGAAATCCGTGTAGATGTTATAATATGGAATATGGAATTCAATTCCCTACGCACCCATATCACACTCCTTCCTCAGAAAAAATAATCAGTGACACTACAGACTACAGATTCATGTATTGTATAAATATTAAAAATCAGATATTAAATGTATCATTGATCATTGTCTATATGTGATATGGATAGAGTGTAGAGTTAGTCTATTTAATATTTATACTAACAACTGAATGTATAGCTAATAAAAACAGAAATATCACAGAAAACGGAAATGCCAAATGTCCTCATTTTTACTACTGGTTATTACAAACACATGTTTTCATTGCCAAAAGCTATTATACATTTTTCTTGTATTATACAGATTAAAGATATAGGTTAATGTTAAATGCTAAGCATGCGTGCAGCGCACAAAGTACATACAAAGCTTTACTAAACAATGAAAAATGTGTAATATAATTATTAATAATTAATAATGCATGATACATGAATCATAAATTCAAAGTAAACAGGAAAAAATATTTGCATTCATATTCTACTTTTGCGTAAACTAATATTATGCAAGTTACTGATTTAATTCTTTTACACATCTAACATCTAAGTCATGAAACGAGTAAGGAATCGTCATGATGATTATGCAGCAAGGCTTGTGATAAATTAATGCACTTTTAGTATATATATTATACATTAAGTCTAAAGATTAAAGATCAAAGAAAGTTGAGCGTACCTGGATCCTGGACACAGTTTTGATTATCGGGTTGGAGGATGAGTCCATCAGGACAAGCGCAGCTAAATAAGGGAGAGTCTTCATTTATTTTTGGTGAGGGTAAACAGAGATGTGAGCAACGTCCATTCAATGGAGTGCAGTGATTCTCTCCGTCGGGTTGACGGTATGCATGATAAACCTATGTACAAATTCATTTTTGATCACATTTACCCTGTACTAACTATGTATGCGTAACATTTAACATTTATTTTTTATATCATCAGGTGATTTATTTTTTATGATATATTATCCATTTTGACAATGACGGTTTTGTATTTTGTACACTTACATGAACGGACATGACGTGCTTTACCTGTAAATACAAATACAGATAGAAAAACGTTTGTATTAAATAAATGGTGAACAAAACATGAAAAGTTTTCATCACTGATCAGAGATCAGTGGACCACAGACATAATCAATAATTAATTGCAGGATTTTTGAAATAACTAAACTCACTGATTGGGGAGGAAGAATAGGAGTTAACTCTTTTCCAGTGAACTTATTAGCTTTGAAAATGGTTTCGTTGGCCCAATCGGTCCAATATACATAATCTTCAAAAGTTGTGATGGAGAAGGGATGAGCGAGGGCAAGTGCAGATTGAAGAATGAGACGACGATCCGATCCATCAAACTTTGCCGAGGAAATGGAATTAAGTTTTGCATCCACCTTGAATAAATTCATTCCAAAAACATTAAAATTAAAATAGTTTCAAAATTTCAGCTAGGTTTAAGAACTACACCACATTGTAAAAACACAGATGTACAAAAGCGTGTATTATGACTTTTGACATTTGGTATTTTATATTTTACATTTTGTATTTTACATACCCAATAAATTCTGTTATGAACCAGATCCAATGTTAAACCATTAGGCCATTTGAGTCCAGTATCAACAATTGCTTGACGCCGAGAACCATCCATACCAGCTCGCTCAATCTTTTGTGAACCCCAGTCCGAAAAGTACATCCATCTGTAATTATTACAATCATCATCATCATCTTTGATTTTTTTCTATATTATACGTTTTGGTTTTATGTATAAAAATCAAAAATTAAAATAAACTCCCTTCTCTCTCTCTCTTTTACTTTTTATTTCCATTTTGCTTTTATTCCTAACCTAATTACTGATTACAACTGTATTATCCCCACCCACATCATGTATTGATGTATGTATTGATTACGAATTAGGAATAACGAATTAAGTGCTTAACAGACTTTTCCCTGTCTGGTTAAAAACTCATTTCAAAGGATTTTGCCGAAACTGATCCCTTGTGAAGACTTTTTAAGCATAATTTGAGTAATCAGAGCTTTATACTTGCTACTTGCTCATCCATTTACGTCTTTAGTCGTGACGGCATGAAAAAAAGTTTGTAGGGATTAAATGAAAGATATATTATGAGAGTCAGAAGCAAGTCTAAAGTCTTAGGCTTGAAATATATTATCAAAAAGTCCAACTTATACCAAGTTTCATTATACACTGCGTATTATGTATTATCTGTACATAATATACTAATGTTAGACCAAAACAGACAGACAGACGAGCATAGACGTGCCCATATTCTGTTTTCTCTGTGTATATTGTATATTATATAGGATATAGGAAATCCATCTAATCTAGAATGTATGTAGTAAAAAATGGAACCAAGAAACCAACTCTAGACTTTCTCCTATTCCTCTAGTCTTAAAAAATGGTAAAATACTAGATATATAAAATCCTAGTGTAGATCCGCATACTTGCGGATTGTGGATCGAGGAGTAGAGTGGACGAGAGAGAAGACGAGCTTTTTGTGTGACTTAAAGCAAGATTGATGAATTACCCGTCCAAAGGATTAACAGCTATGGCTCGTGGTTCTACCAGTCCATCCCTGTAAAAGTATTAAAAAAGTAGAGAAAGAAAGGGAAAAAGCCTTTTAGCATTTAAGATAAAGAAGGAAACACTGTCAAGTTTCTTCATTGTTAGCAAATGTGCCATTTTCACACTTGCACACTGTACAAAGTACACAAATCACAAGATGAAATTATGTAGAATGTAGAATGTAAAAGGTATAGAATGTAGAATGTAGAATTTAGAACCTCATAGCAATTTGTAAAATTAAATGAATTATAAAAATTACGTACTTGATCAAAACTTTTCTCATCTTTCCATCCAATTCAGCAACAGAGATTCGCTTTCGCCCTGTGTCCGTCCAGTAAAGTCTATGAAAAACAAAAGAATTTTTGAATGATTCACAGAAAAAATACATCATGAATAAAATGTAAAATGATGACATTTGACACGTGAAATAAAGGAAAAGAACCAATTTAAAATGAATACATACTTTTGGTAAATCCAATCGATAGCCAATCCGTCAGATGTGATGAGATTATCCGTAATGACGGTAACTTTTGCATTTCCTTCATCAATTGGAGCTTTGAATATTTTTCCTGTGTAATTTGTAACCAAATTGGTGTCATTTTGCAATCCCGACTCATAATTTTATTCCAAACTCCAAAAATAAAAAGATAATAATATTAATTTTATTGTCAATTTTACCTTCTAGACTGTCACTCCAGAAAATCATTCCTGTTCGGAACATGTAGTCAAGGGCTGTTGCGCTTCGTGTACTTTCCACAATTTGTGTCATCTATGGAAATTGTAAAAAAATTAAACGTATAAGCATTCAAAATTTGAATTTCGCTGACTTTTTGGTTTTTTGTTTTATTTTGTTTTTATTTTTATTTTCATGAAACGTTTACAAAACAAAATGGGTACGCAGCACTTACTTTTAGATGATCCAAGGAGATTTTTCTTATGTCATGTCGAAGTGCAAAGAGGAGGGATGCGTGACCTTCCACTGCTTTACATCGGGTGTGATCCTTTGGATCTCTCAGGTAGCCTTCTAAACACTCACATTTGAATGTGCCCTTCTCATTTGTGCAGGTTTGACTGCACGCCCCCGGAATTTCACACTCATTTATATCTACACAAAACGGATTGACAAAAAAACGTCAGGTTAGATACTTGATACATTTTGGCATGATTTGAAATTTGAAATTCAACGAGTCATTTCCATCTCATCAAGACTCAAGACCCAAGACTGTAGATTCTAGACTCTAGACTCTAGACTGACAACTCTCATGTACAAAACACTTGAAATTTAAAATTCAAATACACTTCTAACTCTAATATTATACCGACTTGATTCTTGATTCTGGATTCTGTATTCTCGATTCTAGATTCAAGATTTAGGCCGTTGTCGTATCATACTCATACCAGATACCAGGGAATAGAGCTGAAATCATTCAGGAAATTACCTCTATCAACTATCAGCCATACAAACATAGATAGAAAATATATACATTATATATTATATAGCATGATGATCTCAACTTATCTAGAAAGTAGAAAGATCAAGCTCCAAGTTTGAAGTTGGAAGCTCGACGGAGCTGTCGTAAATGTAAGTAACTGGATGGAAAATAAGAGCTAAAAAATTTGAATTTCAATTCCCTCTTGAGAATTCCGTTGGACATGGTTGAAGGTTGAAGCAAGGAATGGAGCACAGAGCATAGAAAATAGCAAATAGTGCACGAAGAACAAAAAGAAGAACAAGAACAAGAGGGAATATCAAAGAACCGGATCTAAAATGTCAGTTTCAGTATCAACTATCAACTGTCCCTCAAATACCAAACCAAAGCCACCCAAACACCAAATACCACACATAATATCAGTATATCGTGAATGGTTCATGGAATGTATTCTCTATGCTATAAAATTATTTCTCCTACACTCTACACTCAAATTTCAAACCCATATTCTACATTCTACGTTGTAGGTTTCAGACTTGAGACTTGAAACTTGAGTGTAGATCAGATAACTTCTTTTTCTTTTTTAGTTTTACATAAACTAAAAATTCAGAAAGCTTCTTGAAAAAACACTCGAAACTCGAAAAAGTTTGACGGTCCATGAGTAAGTACAGATCTTTCCCATCTACCATCTACGTAGCTGTAAGCTCAGAACAGAATATATATAACATACAGCATGCAACACAGAACTTGCAGAGCACAAAGTACAAAGTACCAAGTACGGAGTATCTCTTGACTTGACGTGGCTTGACTTGACTTGGTTGGGTTGAGCTTGGCTTGGACGAGAATGAAGAAATGGGGAGAAAAGTGGAAAGTCGTTGCACTTTTTCTTTTCCCCATGCCATGCTAAACCACGCCATGCCAAGCCAAGCCAAGCCATGCAATTCCTGCTTTCCCTTCTCTATCCTCTCTCCTCTTTATCACAAAAAGTAATCCAGTGGAGCGAAAAAGAGATTATGGAAATGACTTTCACTTACGTATACATTAAGCTTCAGCCTCTTCAGTCTTCAGTCCAAAAGCCACTTTTCCCTTCCCACTGAAAAACTGAGCAGTGAGCAGTGAAGAAAGAGAGGAGAAGCAGCATAGGAAATGCAATACATGTAGAATGTAGATACATGATACACACACACTAGATACTAGACTAGATGCTGTACACTGTACACTGTATCTTGGATACTCGATGCTAGGAAGCTGTAGTAAATTTTTCTTCGTCCAAAAAACTACAGGAGCCAATAACATACAAAATAGCTAGCCATCCATCCACCTCACATCCACCTAACATCCAACATCCCGGATCTCGCCCTTTCTTTTCTCCAGGAAACTAAAATTCACACAATTCCTATTGACACGTTTCCTCCCATTAGCTTTCTCCTTTATCAACTCTCTCCTCCTCCCTTAGATTTTCACATTCTGTAGATTCTAGACTCTAGATTCTAGATTCTATAGACGATCTCTAATCACTAGCCAAAGCACCAATATAAAGAATTGGCCTTAGCTTTCTCCATATTTTTACGAGTTACAGTTTACGGTTTACTCTGTAGAATTTATGGTATTTTCGATTACCTGGAAATTTTCGGAAATTTTATCATTTTGTGGCATGTGGAACGGAAAACAGAAATGTAGTAAAAAATTCAAAGCCTGATATAAGTTATAGGATGTGCGATAAGGTTCGTGTAGAATGTAGAATGTACATTGTACTTTTTTTATACTTTTTATCAGATATTATACGACAGACATTTTTGTAGTACTCTTTCATCATCTGAGAATTCCAAGATGAGAAGCCCTCAGATGAGATGAGATGAAATGTAAAATGTAAGGAGTAAGGACATTGAGCTTTTATTCCCTTTCAATTTTATTGTGAGTGGTGAATGGTGAATGAGATAAAAAATTCAAATTCAAATTCAAATTTGGATTCAAATCCAAAAGAAAAAATTCATATGGAAAAAGAAGAAGAATAAAGAATACATTTTTAGGGAGCTGATATAAGGTATCTATAACACAGAGAAATAAAAGTTGTACTGCATAATGCATAATTCATATTATACATTACACAAGTAAAAACACCCGTCAAATGACGGGTTTGGAGTTAAACGAAATAAAATCCGTATCCAGCTTATGGCAGTTTGAATAAATGGGAAATAGTACTCTGGAGTTTTTATTTATTTGTCTCTGAATATTTGGGTACTATACTAATAATCCTACCCCCGTGACCGTCGGAGTCACACTCTAGAGAAATGGACACTACTCTTGCTAAGAAAAATAGCCACTACTCTGGCTAAGAAAAATAGCCACTACTCTGGCTAAGAGAAATAGCCACTACTCTGGCTAAGAGAA
>JAQGBH010006414.1:0-12547 GCA_034698265.1 Sminthurinus aureus | reverse complement strand
ACCTACATAGGTAGGTCTTTCATTTGAGACAATGGCCCATTGACTTTTCGAACATTTGCTCATAATGGACCACCCTAATGTACAATCTACAAAGAACAAAGGAGAAAAAAGCAGGAGTAGGATTGATAACAATTGAGTTTGGATCGGAAATCCATTCGTGACACAAATAGATAAGGAATGAGGAATCATCATGTATGATGCATCACTTGCAATCAGAATAGAAAAGAATAGAAAATAGGTGAAAGCATTATGTACACGTATACGTGTACATACGTAATTGTTCAAAGGAGAAATACTTCTTTCTCTTCCTCCTCGTCTTCATCTTTTGTATATCATTAAAAGTGATGTGGAGTCAGATGTCAGTTGTCAGATGTCAAATGACACAGTCTTAACCATGCCATGTACATTGTACATGTTTGTTAATATATTCTCAATGTTTCATCCAGTATCCACAATCCACAATATACAATCCGACAGTCAATTCTGACTTGAGACTTGAGACTTTCTCTATATAAAGGAGAAATGTTGGAAATTTCATCTCATTTTCAACTCGGACTCGGTCCACAAAGACAAACCAAATACAAATACAAGTCTCAATTGACAACCAAAACTACCGCCATTCTCCATCAGTACTTTTAATTGTAACACTTGTGTACTGGAAGTGTAACGTGTGACAAAGTTTAAACTACAAACTGTATTTGTAAGTTGTACACAAAAAATTAACATACAAACACCAGTGAAGCTGAAAAAGTAAAAAGAAATTGAATCCACTTTACCTATTGCCAATCCAACCTTAACCTTAACCTTGAAGCAGAATATTGAGAAAGGAAGAGCCAAAAAAAGTAGAAAAAAAAACAGGAAACGATCGCAATTGCAAATAAAGTGTGTGTTCAAAGTTGAGCCTTGAAATTTTGATTTTGAATTTGTGATTTGTACAGAGAATCTGGAATCTGGAATATAGAGAATAAAGAGTAGGTGTGCATAAAAAACTTTTACTTTCTATTTACTTTACTGTTGACTGTGGACGTGCGTCTATCTATTATCTATTCATTTGTAGCATTTTGTTACTACTCTGCTATAAAAACTGTGGCTCCTTGTTACAATTCCCGAGACAGTTGAGAAATTCCTTCCTGTCTAAATCTAATCCAAAGATTGAATTGGATTTCATTCGTCACTCTTCAACCTTCTTTCTTCCTTTAATCAGCACTCAATACTCAACACTCAACACTCATCAAGTATCACATCCTTGTTGCAAAAATTACCAAGAAAAAGAAAAGAGAACGGAACATTTTGTCACCTTGATTATTAAATTCTAATCAATTCTTAAGAATATTGGGGAAAAGAATCAGAATCAGGAAAATTAAAGAAACAAGGTGAGCTCATTCTTATTCTCATTGTCTATCAATTTCCTTCTATAGTTACTGGAAAGAACCAAACACAAGTGGTAGTCAAAAGTCAGCACATTTTTGTGCAAAAATGGTAGTCGCGTGTCAATAAATGTGCATAAATTCAATGATTAAAAAATGTACAAATCATTCTCATAGCTCAATGCTCAAATGATAAAAGGATTATCATAAAAAGTAATTTGCAAAACGTTGAGAATTTTGTCCAATCATCATATTTATGACTTTTATTCATATGAATAATGAATCATTGTGGTAGTTTTCATTTTTAAGCGAGCATCATCAATCACCAATACTCAATACTCAATACCATCAATTTTTTTATTTAAGAAGGAAAGTGGGACGAATTAAAAATTACAATCAGAATCACATTTTCAGCTTTCGTACACACATTTTCAGAGGTTTCGTGCAAACTAGAAATATTTGATTTGATTTTGAAATCACAAAACTTGTCAATTGCAAAAGAACTACGTGGAGATGTGAGCCTATAGAAAATAGGCACTGGAGACACGTTGCTGTGTGATTCCTTTTTGGAGTTTGTACTTTGGAGTTTAGTTTATATTGTGATAGATGAAAAAATGATGGGGGATTATAAAAAATAAATTGATTTTCTAATTTGTCGAGTGAGTTGTGAATTTTGAACTACTTACAGCTACTTAAAGCACTGTATTTTTGTTGTTGGATATTTTAGATCAAGTTGATCAAAGGTTCTATATTAAAATTTAAAATGCAAAAGTGCTAAATACTAAATACGTACATGGTGTGGAAAAGAGTAAAAATATCTGATAGAATACAAAATAGAGAATGGAGTCTTCATTATGTGTGCATATGATTTTCAATATAAATATGTTTTAGCTTTTGTCGGTCTGATTTTTACATTTGATATTTGAATTGTCAGTCGAGTCAGTTGAGCATGAGTTGCTGGTTGTTGGTCGTTGGTTGCCGGTTGCTGGGTAGCAACAAAACCAACTTTCAAGTCAATTGAATATTTAATACTCCATACTCAAGACTCAAGACGTTGAAAACGTTTAGTTGTTGAGCTTTGAGCTTTGCATACATAAAGAAAAGAGTACGTGACGACAGTCGACTCTGGACTGTTGACGTGAATTTCCACATTCGTTCAAAACGTGAAATGATATGTACACATGTGAATCTCATATGTGTACATAATTTTCTTTATTACTCCACACTTAACTCTGCACAACGTACAATGGACTAAAATTTTCATTCCATTGCAGTTTATTTTAATTTTTAATGGGGTTTTGAACCACATTACCAATTATCAATTATTTACACTTAGAAATTTTACTTGTATGTATATTTCTATTTCTCTGTCATGCCTTACATTTTTTACATTTTACATTTACTCTATTTTCTGTTCATCCTGTCAAAGTTCTCACATGTGAATCATAAATATGTACATAATGCATAATCCATCATGTATCTTACAGTAGCTGGAGTCTTCTTTTCTTTTACATTTTGATGTGTGATGTGCCTATACTTTCTTACTTGTGTAGGCATGTATTATTCCTCCCTCGGAAAAGAAATTCTCCGGTCTATCCCCAAACCACAAACATGTAGATAAAACAGCTCAAATTACAGTGACAAATGAGAAATTTGAAACTTGACAACTTGACTACAGTTGTTTGCTGCAATGAAATGACTAAACGTTAATCGATAATAATAATAAGCCTCGTGCTAAAACAATAATAATAATTCCACACCAAGAATTGCTTACATTGACAAACCAGTAGCTTTTTTTAGCTATTTCTCTTTTCTATATTCTAGTCAAGAGTCACTATTCATGTAAGTTATGAATAGGGAACATTTAGTGATTTTTGATACACGAAATGCATAGTTGATAGTTGATAGCCAATTCGTACATGTTTTTGAATAGCGTTATTTGCACAGTGAAAAAGTCAAGCCACAGCGTTTTTACAGCATGTATCTAAGACTCAAGATGTCAGATATAACATTTCAATTATCAATTATAAAAATCGGCATCTATTAACAAAAGCAATATGTATATTGGCATTGTACATTGTACATTGTACATGCATGTGCATTTGAGACTCGAGACTCGAGAAGGCAACCAGCCAAATAGGTCATTATTTGCCAATAATAGTAATAATAATAATCATTATGATATCGCACTATACATTACAGCTATTACATTACTTGAGATTATGAATCATGAATATTCATTTCATTTCATAAGCTATATAATTATAATTATCTTGAATATTACATATCAAATATCAAAGCCATTAAAATCTCTTTTATTTATTACTCTGTGTACTGATTAGGCATTAGGAAGAGAAAATGGACAAGAAAAATCTTGTCGTTATAAAACGAGTTGTGAGGTACAAAGTCCAAAGTTCAAAATCCAAAATGGTTATGTATTGTATTTTATACTTGTAGTAGATAGTAGATTGTATGTAGACGGCGAATTGAGGAAAAAACAAGTAGTTGGAAAATGTTTGATTGCTAATACTCTTTTGTATCCTGATCCGAAGCCCAGATAGAATTTGTGCATCCACACACGTACATCATACATACAAGTATAGAAAGCAGTCAATCACATATCCAGGCTTGTCCCTTATAATACATTCATCCCTTATCAACATTTTTCACCTCTTTGTTGATACCTTTTTTATTGTTTATACTTGTCCGCACCTATTTAGACAGAATGGATTGGAGATTGGAGACGAGAGAAAATGAGAAGTTATACACGAGAAATGATGAAAATTCATTGATCATTGACGCTCTGTCAATGATCAATGAATCTTCATTCACATACTTTTTCATTCTCAATGTTCAAATAATCAATCAGTCCATCGTTCCATTCAGTTTTCCCTCAATCCTCAATTCTCCATATTCCATAATATCAGGAAATTAAATCCGAATTCGTGTTAGAATTTGTTAGGAAATCTCAAATCTCAAACATGTACCGAGTGTGTGCAACACATGAACGTATTGAGCATTGAGCATGTAAAATCTTGAATCTTGAACATTCCTTGTACTCACATCTTAGATTCGTTAGTACAATATATTTTCCGTTAGTCATTTGTTTCCATTCTCCATGCTCCATTCATAGAGATTGTGTCTATTGCCTGTATAAAAATAGTGAATGAATAGTGAACGTATAAAATAGTGAAGCATACAAAAATGACGCTTGGAGAGGCGCTAAAATAGCAAAAAGAAAAATATTTTTAAAATGTTTTCCTCAAATTCTCATAATCATTATCATGTCTAATAAATGTATCTGCACTTGGTTATCGCTTCTGCTTAAAACTCAAGCTCAAAGCTCAAAACTCAAAACTCAAAACACAAATCTCAAAAAATATCAGCTTTTCACTCAACACTCCACGTCTGTGTACAATAGTCAGTAATACATGAAAAATTGAAGCAAAAATGTACAACATGAAGTATATATACAGTCCATTTTATGATAGAGATAGAAGAAAATCATTCATCCAGCTCATGCACAGCAAGTAAATAAACAAATAATACAGATAACATATTCCAATTCTAAATTCATAAGTAAAGGCATGTACATTTTCAACCTATGTGTTTACGGATATTCCTCAAGAGTTTGTACTAGAACTAGATACAATATTTAACCAGACAGAGTCACTGACTTGTTGATTGTTGATAAACAATAGGGACAGAATTAACCCTTTTATTAAGCAGTAGACGAATCCATCTAAATTCAAAAAAAATTGTACAAACAGTTTGATTATTACTGCATACTTTTCCATTTATTTATTTCTGTTATATAATGATTCTTTGTTCAAACTCTACATTCTAAATTCTAGATTTTAGGCTGCCAACTATCAAATAAGTAGTTGACTGCAGAAATAAAAAATACAAGAAACGAGTCCAAGTCGCAAAACATGCCCATAGAATGTAAATTTTACAAGTTATAGAAGGAAATTTGCTTAGAAAATCAAAACCAAAAAATCAAAACACTAAAGTAACTAATATTATTTAATAAATCAGGAATGGGAAAGCAGAAACCAGAATTATCCTACATATTTGATATAGATAAAGATGGATATAAAATGGACCATGTATCCAAGTCTAAATTGAGCAACTATCTAGTTTCTAGTTTCTAGTAGAGATTTAGTTATGTAAACAGTTTTTGGTAGGTACATTTATTCTGTATCATAGTTTTTTGTATCTAGTATCTACTTGATGTACAGTGTGAGTGTGATATAATATATAACATAATTGTTGCATAAGTCTCTCTTTAACCTTGTACACCATCCTACACCTTACATACATAAATGTCTTCAATCTGTACGTATATGTGCATATGTAAACAACTTAAAACATATTAAATCATCTGTTTACAAGATAAAGGAAGCCGTTTGACCTTTATTTCCTAAATCATAATACATCAAAAATGATGAGACGACTCTATATATTGTATATTATTGTGTATTTTGCATACTCTGATCTCTCATTCAAATATGTACATTTGAATAAACTGTTTGTCATTTTGACGGACGAACAAGAACAAGAACATGTCTCTTATGGTAATTTTAAAGTTAGGTATTTCATATTTCAGGTTCTGTGCTGATTTAGACTTTCCTTGAAACTTGAAATCTAATGTACCATAATAATATATGATATAATATTGTGGTATGTGGTATATAGATCTGGTCTTCCGCAATAGGAAATTACACACTATGCAGTCTGCAGGAGCGTGTAGTGTTTATTTACATTTTACACACGGCGATTACTCCACTATTCATGAAGGAGTTGAGTAAGTCACACTTCAGATTTGAATTCGAATCTCAATTCTCAAATCTCAATTCCTTCTTAGTTACTTCTTTTAATACATTTCTAATTTAGAGACATAACCATCGATAAGTGCAGAATCTATAGAATACAGAATACAGATTAGAGACAGACAGACAGCACGCCATACGTCATAATGTCCATGTTGTTCAAAACTTGAATGCAAAAAACAAGACAAATGACACCAATTATCAACTCACATCATATCAAGTTTCAAATCTCGAGTCTCGAGTCTAAATATAAGTATTAAATATAAGTGTAAACGTTTTTAAATCTGTGGTGTTTTTGTAAATAAATAACATTCAACATTGGAGACGCCAACGAAAAAATTGATATTGATATTGATATTTTCACAGGTCGTAAAGAAATTTTCAATATTTAAAAGTAACATTTTTCCTGTTAGTCTCATCATTTTGTTCCGAATTGTATAATATTATACATTATGCAATATACACTGTACACCTTCAATGTCGTGATCAATATTTGTAGATACCTATTAAGTAACTCAATACTCGATACTCGACAAGAATCTTGTGTATAGTGTCTGAAAAATATCAACATTTTTTTAAGGATTAGAATATAAATTACAAGAAAAAAAAACAAGGGAGCTGTGTCACAGAACAAAGAGCCGAGATTCTAGATTCTAGATTCTAAATATAACTGAAAATTCAAAAAAAGTATTTTAATGTGAATTATATTACACAATAATATGCTAAATGTAAATCTAGAATCTAGAGGCTTCAATGTAACGTCCACTGCACATACAACATACACGACATAATAAAACATTGTTTTAACTTTAAACCAGAGGTTTACAAGTTACAAATTACAAGCCACATGCATAATGCATAGAAGTATCTGTATAGACAACAGACAACAAACTAGCATACAAAATACAAAACATGGATCAAGATCATTAACTTAATGAGCTGTTAGCCGCTAATTAGAAGTGAGGGTGAAATTTGATCAGAGGCCTCGTGCCCACTTGACATTTATGCATTTTACATTTCCACTACGTAGATAGATAGGATATATTTACCATGTACCCTTGAAACTTGAAACTTAAAAGTTGAAAGTGGGAAGGAGTGGAAAATAAAAAGTCCGGAGTAGAAAGTAAGTACACAGTACACATCTGCACACTTCACACTTTAAACTGTACACATGTACAGTGTTTTGAGTTTTGAATCTTGAATCTTGATTAGAAGGTCGATTTCAAGTTAAAATTGGAGATTTACTTCTGTTTGTACTTTGTACTTTATAAGCATTTGTATTATTATTTATTGTACTTTGTACTGTACATTCGTCTAACTATGTACACCGCAAACCTGCTGTGTTTTTTATGCATAGTTATTTGTTATTTATAACATAGTTTTTATAGCTGATATTTCGTCCAGCCACAAAAGACAGTGTACTTTGTATATGATCTATTATCTAGTTAATAACATTATCATTGACAGTGGTGCAGATTACAGGCAGCAGGCAGTAGACATAAGAGAACCAAAAAAATAATACAACCTCATTTGCATAATAAATAATAAATCATGTTAATAAAAAACAGAAATCGAGGGTCCAGTACATACAACTTACAGTAGAGATCGAGGACCTGCCTAATAAAATAAACATTAGCTATGATTACAAGTTACGAGATTCGAAATTGGAAAGCACAGAACGCAGAAAGCAGAAGGAGAGATTTTTTTGTTCTGTTGCATGATGAATCACGTTGCTGTAGTAGTAGTAGTAAGTGGAAAGCATAGTTACGTTGTAGTTAAAATAATGAAGAGTGAAGAGCCAAGTCATTGACAGCGCTCAACATCCTTGTCCTACATATTGCATTGTGTACATTTTTTGCACTGTGATCTGTGATATAAATAAAGCTGCACAAATTAGACTAGTTAAGTGTGTGGTTGACAATTGACATAGTCTACATTCTTCATTCTCCATTCTAGATACATAATAAATTTTGCACAACGTATAGTGTACAGTGTATATGATATATGATTCAATAAACAATGATGCATTTTAAATGACTAAACATTGAAAATTGAACGTCTTTGGACCTTAGACACAATAATTTGTTTTGTCTATCCCAATCCAAACTCCAATCGTCATCTCTTGAAACTTGTCAAATCAAAGTCCGTTTTTCACTCAACATTCCACATTTTGCCCGTTTTTGCCAGATTTAAGACTAGCTTATGCTTCATGTAGAATCGACAGTTGGCGATTGGCAATTGACTTTTTTCTACTTCTGAATTCCTAATTGCTCGAAGTTGAAATGATTCTTTCCTGACCAAGATTCTGGCTAATGAATTGTGTGTCGCATAGAGCATATAGCACAGATCGTGCGTCACATTTCATATTTTGTATGTAATACGTATCATTTGACATTTGACTAAGAGAGAAAGGAATTCATTTCAAAACTCTAAACTTTTGAATTCTCCAATATATTCTATACAAATTACAAATGTATCGCATCATATTTACAGCTGACTAAAAGAAAAAGAATTGACCCGCACAAACAAATATTTATAAACAAAATGGAAACAATGTGACAAAAATGCAATGCCAAATCTGACGTCACAATGCAAAATTCAAACTGATTCAGCACTAGATCATGTAATGAAATATGAGAAATGAAAATGACAATGAGAATGACACTGCTGGCGTCATAGTCGATGCTCAACACTCAACACTCCATTCAACATTGACCATTCATGCGGCTTGTGCACTGTGAATTATGCATAATGATCTGGATTTAGCTATACAAAGAAATGGAAAGAAAGCGTGGATGAAAAATGCATGTGTGGGTGGGTGTGGGATATTTTGTATAAAATATACATATTTTAGAGGAAGATTCCTTATCAATTCTTCTCGTTATCGTAGTCGTTGTCGTTTTCGTAATTTTCAGGTCATTAGATACAAGATACAAGATGGATAGATGTTGATATATGAGATGATGATTCAGGTCTGAGAAATTATTACTTGTAATCTGTTACGTAACTGATAGCCGGCGGTGAAATTCCAGACGAAATGTTATACAGCGTACAGTATGCAAGCGCACAAGTGTTATGGTGAATGACACACGACATGGATATCCCAGATCCCAGCAGACAGTAGATCATTAGATCGTAGACGGACAAAAAATAGCAGGATAAACTTAATCTGTTATCTGCAACTAATTAATCTAGCACTAATCATCACTATAACATATGAAATGAAAAATGAAACTGAGAGCAAAGATTCTGCATCATTGGAATATGTGATAAGGGATAAATGATGCACCAAACACCATACACGCTCTTCACATTAATCAATTTTAATAACCAATATGCACTGTTACTGCACCCGTGCACACTTTTCACTTTTCAGACTTCATTAATTCCCACAGTTATTTTTGCACATGTAATATGTATACTGTACCTAGAAATTCTACAATACACAAGTCTGTTCAATCCTTTTATTTCTAATTTCACTCATCCAACACATGCATACAAAATTCAAATATTAATACGATTTTGTATCGCCTTGAAAGCATTAATGCTGAAGTGCTGAAGACTCCCGAAAAGAAAGCTGACTACTAAAATTTAAAATACAGCATCGTGTCTGTCCATCGTTGCATTCTTAAAACAAATCCACTAGTTTTAAAAAATTATCCGCTAGGTGGCGCCACTAACAATTTCCAAATTTCTCCGCTAGATGTTTAGTTCAATGATCGACGCGAAGCTGTCTGCACACTCAAAGTGTTCAGACAGACGGACAGGAGGAAAACAGTACTCAGCTTTGCTTCGTAAACAGGAAATTTTGAACATGAACTGATCTACTGTATGATTTCTGTTAGACAGGGCAGTGACGCCTTTTTCCGCATAGATATCTTTGTACTTTATATGCCAATAAAATATAAAATACACAATAATAATAATGCTTGTTGGGTGTTTGTAGTTTGTATTTTGTAATTCAGCAACATAAACAAGGAAGTAAGAAAAGTACATTTAATATTTTATCCTACATTTTTAACGTTCATGTTCAAAGGTGAACAAACAAAAGCAAAACTGTCCGTCGTCTGTTGTCAGATATTACATCAGAATTTCAAGTTTGGAATACAAGGTAAATGGTCAACGGTAAATCACATTGATAATTGATAATGTCTGCGCTTTGTACTTGTAGCTAAAATCATACTGTAGAGTGGAGTGTGGAGTTCAAACAAAAAACAAAGTATTGTGTATTTAAAAACATCAAACATTGGCAATCCAAAACATTGAAAATTGAATCACTGCACTTTAATTAAAGTTACAATTTGGATACTTTATAGTTTGACATTTGTCATAACAAAACACGTATATTTTGTGGTTTTTGAACATTTGTAGGTGTAAATATGATACAAATACAAATATCTGTACAACTACAAACAAAAGGCAAAAGTTAGAACTGGCAAGACTTCGGAAGCGAGTTATTGAAATAATGTAATATTATGATGTATTATGCAATAAATATTTGTGAAATAAACAAGATATTTATTTATCAGTCATCAGTCATTAGGTTTGGCGTTTGTTCTGTGTAATGTATAAAGTATAAATTAGAGCGTACAGTGTGAACCAGGAACATGAAAAAGAAGGAAGTTCTCGAAACAGAGGACAAACTAGATAAAACGATATTATTATACAATTATTATTTAATATGCACGATGTTTGTATACTAATTTACACATATGTTTTTTTATTTTAAATGTTATTCTACTGACCACTGCCACTGTTCACTGTTCAGGGATTAAGGATATAACACTTGTGCAGACGTCCTTCGACTATTTATATGATTTTAAGTATAATTACAAATTCATTCATTCAATTATTAAGCCATTTATATCCATGTACAATGTACAATGTACAGTGTATATATATATGTGTAAGATTTCAGAGGGGTAAATTATACATTAAGTAAACATAAGCATAAGCATAATAATGTTTGTAGTATTGAGAGAAATGGGAGATGAGAGATGAGGCTTTTGCATTAAACATAAAAGTTATAGAGCACACTTGTTGAAAGTTGACATGACTCCGTTGAAGCCTGACGCACGACTGAAAGCAGAAAGGCAAGTCTGTACACTGCGGATCTTTCTCTCTGTACTCTGTCGTGCTGCCTCTGGTTTTCTCCCTGTGTGCGTGTGAGTAACTGGTGGATGAATACATGTACATATCTAAGTGAGTAAGGAGTAGCAGAGTTGGCGTATAAATTCCGTCTCTGGATCAAATCTCGTCATTTCCTTCCCGTCTTTCTCCACATAAGAACCACCAAAACAACTACCTACTACAATAACTACCAACAGTGCTTTTTATCATTCTTTTTACTCACCCACACTCTTCACCATTCTTTCATCCATCATCCATCTCCACAGTTTTCTTCTTTCCCACTTTTTCTTCTTAAAGGATACAGTCAATTTGACCAAGTTTTTTTTTCCTAATTTTCTACACTAGGGTGAAACATTATATCGTGTGCTGTACTACTTACCATTATCAATTATCATAAATGCAAAGTGAATTGTGAAACTGCATATAAAAAGCAGCAAGCATCAAGCGTCAAGTGTGTTTTGAAAAGTGAGTTTTGAGTTTTGAGGTTTGGATAAACTGATATTTGATATTGTATCACATTACGTTACATTTTCCATTACGTTACAGTATATCAAATTACAATTTCCCAATATTATCTCACGTCTTCTTGCATCCATGCTAATTACATGTGTATCCAAAATTGGGATTGTGATAGCAAAGAGCGAGGCAGACAGAACGACTATCAGTAACAGAAACAGAGTACTCTAATTAAAGATAATGGTGATGAGGAATACGTGAATAAGTGAAAAAATTGAAAATTATCTGTCTGCTCTTTGCAACTCTATACTCTATACTCTATGCGTTTAGTGACTTGTTCATTATTCATCATTCATCATCTTATCTCACATAATATTATATCGTCTTCATCTTCCTCCTATTCACAAGAGGCAGACACTTGAGACTTCCCCATAAACTGCAACTATTCAACTCATTAGTTTGATAAAAGATAAAATACACCACACCTCTTCCACTTGCTCTTCGTCTTGCTCTTCCTTTTGGTCTTGGACACCCCATCCAGAAAATTTAAAACCTTATAATATTATACACAGTAAGTCAAATATTATCTTTTCATATTTATTTAAAATACAAAATAGCACTTCTAGGAATCGGGAAATATCATAAAACATAAAACATAAAATACCACCCTATGTATTCATTATACAATACAAGTAAAAACGCCCGTCAAATGACGGGAATAAAATCTGCCTACAAAATCCGTATCTGATGGCTCAAAAGTCT
>JAQGBH010006413.1:0-12550 GCA_034698265.1 Sminthurinus aureus | reverse complement strand
ATTTTAATAAAATCCTTTTAATTTTCTATTTTTTCAAAAATTCAGTGAACTTGTTTCCCATTTTTTGTGTTGTTTTACACTCATCTTTAGTCAGTTGATGCACGCATTCATTTCTCATTTCATTAGGAAAGGAGAGAGAGAGAGAGAAATGAACATATAAATGTGCATTATATTCTGTACATGGATAGTGGGAAACTTGATATTTTGCTGTATAACATCTAATAATACAACATCGTGTATCGTGTACTTTGGCAAGCTATTCTTATTAATTCTTCCATATTTTCTGATGTGACATGAATAGACTCAATTACATTATGGTAGTTAATTCAATACTTAATGTCTTTTGTATACCCGAGAGTGTAGACTATAGATTGTAGGCCGTAGACCGGACATTCAAAATTTCAAAATACGGAAGCATCCGTTGCTGATTTTTGATTTGGGATTTGTGCAATTTTCTCGTGTGTATGAAGTGTACAAGTACAAGGTACAAAAGTATGAAGTATACATGCAATTTTTCTTTAAATTAAATGAAGATGAACGTGCAAAAAAAATGGAAGAGACAAGTGGCAAGTGATTTTTTTTTGAGGAAAATGTCATTTTTAACAATCAGTATTATTATGTAAATATGAATGGTTTTTGAAAACAATAGAAAAATATGTATTTCCCTGTAATCGTACACAGTTATTCTATTATTCTACCCAAAGCTCAAAATTCAAAGCTCAGTAAAGTATGTACGGAGTACGGAGTATTTTTGAAGTTTTGAAGGTAAAATAATAAAGACGTAAAATGAGAGTTGAAATTGAAATTTGTCATAAGTCATAAACGATTTAATACCAAGGTTGAAGAAGCTAAAAAATGAAACGAACTACTTTGTTCATTGTTCAAATCATTTTCCGTGTTCATCTACTATCTACTAACTACCAAGCGCAGTGACAAATTTGCTGTCTATCAACTATCAATACTTAATAATACTTTGATAATTGCCCACTAAAGATGTTGAAATTTTTGCTAGTTATCATTTATGTACAGTTGCTTTTATTGTTTTTTGTGGAAGAAAATAGGAAATATTGGATTTAAAGCTGAAAATGTATTCATCATTCAGTATTCAGTAGAATCAATTACTATTATTATTATCGGTTGCGTATTATTCATTTTTCATTATGTATTATGCATTTCCTTCCTTTCGTTGCTTCCTCATATCTCATATCTATTAAGAATATGCCCATCTGCATCCATGAGAATAATCACAGTAAGACTTCTTCTGGTTGGATTGTCAACATAATGTAGCTAAATTAGTCTCAATTGAAGGTTCCTCCTTCGCATGGAATTTCCATAACCATCAACCATCAACTGCAATAATGATAAATATAAATATTTTGTAATAGAATAGTGCATCTTTTTAGCATGTTCTTCCATAATCCATAGCTATTTCTCACTTCTCATATCATAATGTGTAGTTACTAGTGACAATAATGGAGAATGAAGAATGGCGTATTAAGTATTATGTGTATCAAAAAGGTCTTCAATAATGAAAATATTCTATTGATTACATCATCATCATATCACGTTCATATTCATATATTATAATATAGTAAATTCATGAAAAGTTGCAAAAAGGCTGGTGTATTGTGTACATTAAACATTACACATTATCTCGCCACTCAATAATGAATAATGATTCATGGCAATGAAAATGACAAAATAAATGAATGAGTAAGAAGAAGAAGGAAAGGGCCATTGAATGAAGAAAAGAAATATACATGCAAGAAATGGAGAGTAATGCGAAAATCCCGAATTTTCTCACTCATTTCTGCCTTTTATATTTTTTTACAGCATTCATAACTCGTACAGTTTTCATACACGATTCATGAAATAAAATGAAGCGATAAATGCAAGACAAAACAATTTAAAGCTTGAAATAATATCTATATCCTACATTGTACAACATACTATATGTATAATATTCGCAATACTTTATCGTCCCCACATAAACAATAAAAAATTAAGCAACTAGAAAAAGTATTAAGTATAAACTGTTGTATAATGTGTAACTAAATGTAGCTCTAATTGTTACAGCACCTTGGCTTAGGAAAAGGTAGTTTCTTACTAATTTATTTTTATTTAGTATTTTTTACCAACTTGTGTATTCTGTATTTTCTCAACTCGGACAAAAAACATGATGAAGATGTCATAACAAATGTTGGTTTGGAGTGGTGAGTTTTGTGTGGTGTTTGCCTTGTAACTCATGTATTTTGTAGTTTGTTTGTTCGTCAAAAGTTGAAGTTATAAACAAGCTTTCTTACATCATTGAAGAATTGCTATTTTAATACACGGTTAAAAACACTTTTAGGGAAAAAATGAAGCTCCTTACTCCTTACTTCTTCATTCTTACAGCTTACAGGAAGACGGATGAGTAATCGAACGAAATACTTTATTTCGATAAGATTGATATCAGAATGTGAATATGTGTGGTGTGTGGCGTGTGTAAAAGGTAAAAGCAAGGGGTAGGTATTTGAAAACACTTTGAAATTTGAAATCTACGTATTTGTTTGCCAATCGCAAGGCCAATGTCCAGAAACAAAATACTTGTATGTGCCAAAATGTAAATGTACACAGTACACACTACACACACAAAGATTTGATGTGAATCGTCGAAATTTTGTTCCTTTTATTTTACGCGTTACACACATTTGTACAAGAACTTTGAACATATGCCATACGCCGTATGATATACAATATTATGCTCACATCACAACATATGACTTGGTAAGTGCAAGAAATTCCGTTATGAAAATTAAAATGAATGAATTTTTTTCGTTTCATTTCAAATTATATAGACAAAATCTAAAGTCTAAAGAGTTCCGTAACTGTTCTTCTACAATCTACAAATTCACATTCCTAATAATTCCTAATTCTACCAAAAAAGAAGGCCTATTATTATTTCGGGTGAACTTGGGAAATTGAAAATTAGAAATATATTATACATATTAGGGAAAATTCAACATTCAACACTCATCACATTCTCCATTTTTCATCATATCACTCTACATTCTATATTATGTTGTCTATTTTCTGTTCATTGTTCATTCAGTCCTAAATCCGGAAGGCAAAAAACTTTATGGAGGGGAAGGTCAGATTCAGACACTAAGAATTGCTTATATTATTTACTATTTACGTATTACTTAACGTTATTAAAATATATCTTAACATAATAGTAATAATATACAATAGTACAAAGTATGAAGTGTGATGTAGTATAACATTACAAAATAATCCACTAGTTCATGCTTATAAATATTTTATTTATATCCATGGTCAAAAAACGATGTGATAGCCTATGTTCTATGCTCTGTACTCTATACTCTAAACCCTATACTTAAAATTAGTTAAAAAAAGTACTAAAAATATACTTAATATTATACAATCCCACTGTATTTTCCCTCTTCCATCCTCCTTTTTTGTAATTTTAACAATTTACAATTTACAACCTGCAATTTGTGCAGGTATCTATCTATATAATGATGCTTTTGCTATTTGGTGTTTGTACGTGCATTTTTTGGCTTACGTAAAAATAAAATGCACCTTTATCATATAATAAAATCTCACCATTCTCCATTCTCCAACTACATTCTCATACCTCATATTACATGATTTGCCATTTTTCTTTCAACTCTCAACAATGTAAAATGTAAGTAAAGCTTAGCGTTCATCGTGGATCGTAGGTATTATGAACTATGAACAGAGGAGGATGGATTCTTATTAAATAGTCATATAGTTATTTGTATGGAGTGCAAACCTATGATTAAAAGAGTTAATCGCACATGATTCCGATTTTTGCTACTGTTCTCTAGCAAAAATTCCCTATTCCATTTACAATATACAATAATATTATACTAATCTTTATAACAAAGCAATAAACATGTTAACACAAAAGCAACTTTTGTAAAAATGTAAAATATGTAACGTGTGCAACTTCAGCGTTTCATTATCACATATCAACAAATGTAAGTACGTACGTCTGTTTTCTGTTTACTGTTTAGTACGTTTACACATTTCCCCATCAGCCTTATCAACACACAACTGACAATGAGCTTTATTTTGTGTTTTGTATTCTACACGGTCTCTCATCAGCTTCCTTTCCAGTTGGGACGTTGAAATGCCTACAAAGATTTACCATATACACATTGTATATTGTATGGTACAATATAAATTATAAATTGAAAATAAAATTGGAATTTGGAATTGTTCTCAAATCAGATTCAGTTCAAGATTATACATGATGAAAAAACAAAAAAGTTAATTTGAGATTTGAGAGGTGATGAAAATCATAAATAAAAGACATGAGTGTTTTCAACTCTCTGACTCAATCGTTCTGCCTAATTCTGTCATCAATCTAGAATTTAGTAGAATAATTAAAAAACAATAATATTTATCATTATTACCTTTTTTGACTTGGCCTGTTATTTGCCGCCACGTGTAAACCATGAAATGTATAATATACATAGAACATAGGACAAATGCAAAATACACTGCTACTAATTGACTGTACAGTTTTGGTTGTTGTTTATTGTATCAAGTATTGATTATGGATATCTCAATTCTCAATGCTCAATGCTCAGTAGAAAATATAATATACTTGAGTGCCGAGAATACTGATGAAAAAACAAATGTCAACAAGTTTGACTCTCTCTCTCTCTTTCTGGCCATTAACAAGATGTAAACTCAAGTGAATAGGAGAGTAGTTGTAAGTTGTGAGTTGTGAGGACGCACTACACAGTATGCAGTACACAGAACTTGATTTTTTTTATTTACATGAATTGGAAATGGTAATGATGTGTGTCCTACACAAGTTTAATTGACACAGAGACACATATAATATATAATATACAATTATTGTAGAATGTAATAAGATACAAGATGATTTTATGAGGTGTGTATTGTGCATTGTGTATGTATTGTGTAGTTGTAATGCGTAAACTGCAAAGACAAAAGTGCATGAGGTTTGAGTTGATGTGATTCTATCAATCAAAAGTGATAATTATATTACGAGCATCATGTGTTATGATTTCATATTATGATTATTATGTTGATCATTTATTATTGATATTATTATCATTATCATTGTCAAGTAAGCAAAGGTACTGTTTCATGTTTCGTCTGCTACTTGAGACTTGAGACTTGAGACCTCAGACGAATACAAAATACAAATATTGCACGTTAGGAATGCACCCTGAACACTGAACAATTGGCAACACAGAAGGATCAATCATCAATTCATGCATCTGTATTTGTATTTGCATTCCTATTTGTAGTTACGCGTTTATTCTTTATGCAGTTGCACAAAAAAGGGCAAGTTTATCTGTATATAAATAAATGCCCTTTCATTTACCATGTGATAATGAATAATGAGAATGCACCTCTCAATTCTCAATTCTCAACTTTACTCAGCGTATTTACTAAGTAAGATTGCAGCAGCTGCCCTGGCTTTCGATTCTCAATTCTCATTCTCGATTCTCGATCTTTGATCTGCTCATGAAAATTCCCCTAAAAATGAATTGAGTAACAATTTATTAAATACTTGTGCATACTTTGATTACTTTGTATTAAATGGGATCGTAAAGCAAAATAGATAGACATACACAATACACATTTAACATGTAGGATCGGCTCTTGCCTCGAAAATCCACAAGCAATGAGTAATGTATATATTACTGGCTTCTGACTACGGACTGCGATGAGAACCTTGCATATTCTTCCAATTGTGTGTACGCATTTATTTCCACGTATTCTTATTCTGCAATCTACAACTCTTATCTCTCCGTCTTCTTGATTCTGCAAGGAAAATCCATCATCAAAAAGTATGAGTGTACAATGTACAAACTCACCAATGCAACAAACAATAAACACATGCAAAAACGAAACGTTTGCCCGTTTGTTTCTGTTTTTTGTATGTATAAGCTAAATTCTTTTTGTGGAAGTTGGAAAAGTTGTACATTTTGTGTACGTTTGTTACAGTATACAGTGTAGAATAGATCATGTAAAATGTGTATAATAGTATATTTTATATCATATTATGCTTATAAAATTGTTTGTATTGTAATTGTTTTGGAGTTTTGTGACCGGGAGTCATTGGCTGCATCTCTGTCTTTCATGTGAGTTTTGGATATGTAATTAAATTCTACGCGGTCATATTACATTATACTTTATATTATATTGTTCTCTCTTGTATACGATACATAATGTTACATGTATGATATATCATACATTGTGAGTTGTGAGTTGTACATTGTTGTAATTTGTAGCTTGTAGTGAATAAAATAAAGGATGTATATATCTATATTATTTCTATATTAATATTATGTACATTGTACACATGGCAAGACGCAAGACACGAGATTTAGTTGATGTAGAGGAGGAGAAGGAGGAGGAGATGAAGAAGAATAGAATTGATGAGAAAACAATGATTGTTTATACCTCTGTGTTTTTTGAGGTAAGACAAAAAGGTAAGTTAAAGTTTTTCAAGTTCATCTATGACCTATTAAGAGTATTCAGTGGAACCAAACTTTGAGACAGAAGGAGAAAATGAACAGACAAAATAAGGAGAAGACGATGATTCAACGCCAGATTCCACAGTGAATGCACACAAAGCACAAAACTCAAAACTATATTCAAACGTACACGTATAAATATGAGGATGATAAACCGGAACTGCTTCATTTTCTACAGAGTATCTTGTACATTGTACACTGTACACACATACATATGTAATAAAGTGAATGTAATATTATTATTGTTTGTTTGTTTTTTTCCCTTTTCCGTCTCTGTGATACCTGTAACATGTAACCTGTACTCATGATGAACTTGTGCAGAACCCTACCTCTATAATACAATCATATTATTATTATTATTTATTATGTAATATTGAGAATTCCCCATCATTTCCCTATCCATAATATTTTCGGCAAATCCTTTCACATAACATGTGTGTAGAATGTAGAGACTTTTCCAACTTCCCCATTATATTTTCTCTATTATTTAAAACCTATTGTATTGTGTGTGTGTAGTGTGTAGTGTGCAGTGTGCAAGCTCCAATCCAAGAAATTTTTGACTCATCATCCCCCCACACACATATTCTAATATAATACACACATATTCTAATATAATACAATAAATTATTTTTATTTAAATACATATACGTGATATTATAAAGTCATTCTCCTTTTCATACGAACATATTACGTATGGGCGATGATACAACCGCATACATTTTGAGTTTTGAAGAAGATTTGCAAACCTATAACGAAAGTATTTTTTGGTATTTGGTACAGAGTTTACATTGTTAAGTGGATAAAAACCATGCTAGAGGTAAAAATAATGAGGATAACAATAAGAAAAGAGAAGAAAGTGGACGGTGTGCAAAAAGATAAACTGCTCCTTCTGACTATAGACTATAGTGAACAGTGATGATACATTTAGTATAAATTTTACTCATTTTCATTTCATTCTCGGTCATGTGTATAGTGCACAAAATACAAACTACAAACAAGTACGTAGACTACATTTTTATTCATTTGCTCATTCCCTTATGATATCTAAATATGTATCTACGCACGAGGGAATCCTCGGTATTCTCTCCGATTGCTGACAAGATAAAGATGTGATTCACTTTTTATTTCCGTCCTAAAAATAATAGTTTTCTTCCCTTTTCTCTCACACAAGAAGCAACATGTATCTACATTCTACAGTCTACACTCTACACTGAACATAAAACTGTTGACTGGGCGAAAAGACACTGACTCCGTCTTTGTTTGTCCAGAAGTACAGCGAACTCAACTCCATGAACTTGTTGTTCTCGCCTCTGTATTCTGTTTTCTGTACAAATGAGTTTTTCAAATTTTCTCCAAATTTCCTTACTTTATTCTATTTTCTGCACACTAATTACTAATACTTAAAATTAAATCCATTACATCATGAACCTGGAACCTGGAACCATAAAATCCATCACGTCATGGATTTATATTGTGTCATCGATTACTCATCAAAGCATTAATAAATTTATCCACTTGGAATATGTAATCATTTAACAGTGACGTAGTCGTTCATTCATAAAAATCATCCCGCGGATACCTACGCAATTGTTTTCTAGGATCTAGAATCTAGAATCAAGAATGTAGGCCGCATTGTGCTTTATGCATTTTAAGTTTTGAGGAAAATTCAAAAGTGACATCATCGAGGATCGTGCAGTCTGCCGTCAAATTTCAGGTTCCAGTACAAACATAAACAAAAGCACATTTTTCCTTGTACGATTATCGATTATTATACGAGTTGGCTGTTGATTGCATCATCACCATTTACAATTTACAATGAAACAAGAATCGGGCTACCCCCACTGTTTCTGCTGATTAATATTAGCTATTACTGCTTAGGAGATGGTAAGTAGTAGGTAGTATTCGGTATTTAGTATTTAGTCAATGAATGAGCAGAGTTAAATCCATACATGAAAAACAAACAAAACTTGCAGCATTCGAGTCCGATTAGCCCACTTGTGAATACTAATGAAGCCGACGTGATTGAATCAAACAACAAACGAAATGAAATCATGCTTGTAGCTTGTACATTGTACATTGTACGTACATGCGTATGAAAATACGGCTCTGCGTTCTGTATATAAAAAGATGGACATTTTATATTTTTTACATAACTGTGTGACACATTAATACATGTTCACGTAGATTCTCATTCAATGCATTTTTGTAGTTTAGAGTGTATTATGTAGGATAAACGTTTTAGGCTGTAGGTTTTAGTCCATCATATTTCTCTTCCGTGCGTGATCATCATTTATTATTTATTTTTATACCATTTTAATTTATATGCAAAAGTCATTGGAAATTGGAAGTGTAAATTCTATTATATTACACATATGAATTAAAATAAAAAAAGAACAGAGAAAGCATTGGCTACTGGTGTAATCTCTATGATATTTTACGCACATGAAAATTGAAAATGGATGAACAATGAACACTGAACGCTTTGTACTTTGTAGTTTGTACACATTTAGTTTTTTTCTTCAACTGAGAAATTTAATTTAAACTATTTTACTCTCAGCTTTTGATTTTCCATTTTCCATCTTTGCTATTTACTATTTGCTATTCTGGTGGTTAAACGTTTCCCATTGCAAGAAATCTACACGATCCATTGAGAACTGAGAACTGCATTGGTCTACATTAAATAGTGGCTACAGACTTGAGGTGTTTGGTTCATTACGTAATGTTCCTTAATTGAAAATATCCCTGGACTTGAATACCTGTCTGTATATTTTTCTTTTGTAGTCACGCTTCTGTACTCTGTGCGTCTTGTGGATATGCACATTGTAAATTGTACATTGTACATATAATGTGTATTCCGCTACTTTTTTCACATCTTCCTACTCGCCCAGCATCCCAATTCATTGGAGCTTCTCTTTCCTTTTCACACTTAGGAACATGTACCAAGTATACCTATATACGAAATACGAAATACGAAATACGAAGGTGTGCAGAACATTATTTATAGAGACGTGTATCATTTCATTTTGGATTTTGATATTTGCCATTTGCTATTTCAACTGACCTCAACCCTGCAGCAGCAACATAGCAGCAATACAATACAAATTTAAAGATTTTAATCAAACTCTCACACCACATACAAACACCAGATAGACAAAGGTATATAAAGAAAGGTGAGATATGGCACGTCTACAGTCTGTACACTACAAGTATTTTATATACAATAACTTGAGATTTGAGTATATCAATAATGTATAATTGGTCAAAGTCAATATCATTGGCGATTGACTCCAATGTCATCAATTAAATCTATCTATCCGTCTCCACTACTGTGTACTCTCTACAAACTGTATACCATGTGTTGTATGTTCTATGTCTTAATAATTGGCTTAGTGTGATATCACAATCACAGGAATGATAATGATTCAAAGGAGGCATAATAAATGAATGAATACTTAATGTTTAATTACTCGTCTCGACTCTCGACGTGAAAGAGATGAGCGTTTCTAATTACTTGTACAATATTATGTATCACATATCACAAGCTACTTGATATTTAACATGTGTTTTGTGTTTTATGGGGAAATTGAACATGCTCAAGTTTCAAGTGGTAGTCAAGAGTCAAGTTCAACAAAGTACATGCAACAGCGGTCGACAATCGTCAATCAAAAATCAAAGAATTCCGCTAGACAAAGGGGAAAATCAAACATGGGAAGCTACAATTATTATTATTATTATGTTGCTTATTGATAAATCTGTATGCTTGTTTTTGTTTTTGTTTTTTTTTTTCATCCATGCTCTATGCAGTAAGCAGTAAATAGTAAATAGGTAGACAAAAAGGCATGTGTGTAAAATGTAAAATTGTATATAAAACATAAATTTTATTTTTAAGGGAAATGACACTGAGACGAGGTCTTTTGAGTCTTGAGTCTTGAGTATTGAGTCGCCAGTCAGAATCAAAAATCAAAATTTGTACACATGTTTTAATATATTTAAGAATATATTTACATTTTTTTGTTTGTGTTTGTTTTGGTTATTTATTTATGCATGTGTATTTGTCTGTTTTTTCTCTCACATTTTTCACAAATCAGTATTTTTCTGTAGAAAATATGTACATACAACCCAATATCCAATATGCTGTCTAATATCTACTACCTACAATCTACAAAAACAAACGTCAATAATAAAATATCACGTATGCTAATGCCTCTTGTTATTTGTTCTATATTCTCTACAGTCTGTATTCTGTATTATATTGTATTTACGACAGATGTGCAAAAAGATGTGGAGCTACATACTACATACCGATAAGTCCTTGTAAGGTCTCTCATCAATTATATATGCACATGATGTTTTTCATTCAATTTTTGGAACTGGAAACTAACTGATGAGCTAAATAATATTAAATATGTTATACGTATTTTTGAAAGAAAAAAATTAATGAATTGGAATACATTATGCCATTTTCTGTTCCTTGCATTTTGCATGTTTCTGGATTCTGAATTCTGAATAACTACCTACTGTAAAAATATGCTAGGAATTTAAAATGGACTTTACACACAGATTAACATTATGGATGACGTGAGCCTTTTTAAACCAGAGGATGAAGGGTAATATAAATACTATGTAGAATGTAGAATGTAGAGGCAGACACGTTTTTCCACGAGTGTAAAAAGTACAAAGTACAAAGTAAAAACTTTTGGCCAAAAACATGAGATTATTATAAGACTCATCACTTTTGTTTTCATTACCCATTATCCATATGATAAGCAAGATGACTGGTGTTTGGTGTTGCTTGTCGGTCGTCGGTATATAATATAGTGTCTCTATGTGTGTTTACATAGGAAGAGCTGGATTGGATTGGATCGTGCAAATTGCGAAAAAAGTGGTATGAAGTATGAACCCAGAAAAAATCATCTTGTCTACATAATATCTTGTACATTGTACATTTTATACATACATTATAATTTATAATATTATATATTATATATGTGCGAAAAAAAATATTTTCCGTGGTTGCACATGCACACCTATGATTAACATTGTGAATTGTGACGAATACTATGATTATCCCTTATTATTACAATGTATCACACATAAATAACCGATGCAGATATGTACATGTATATGTGTATTTTGTATACATTATAAATTATACAAGTAACAAGGAGTTGAGTATTAGTGTAGTAGATAGGTGCGTGCAACATGGTAGAAACGTGGAAAGTGGAGAGGTGTAAGATGAAAAGGCAAACTATTTATTATTACATATTATCATCTTTCCCACTTGTTTGAATTTTGAATTTTACTAAAGATATTATACATACTGCAAAAATGTTAATACGGATGATTACCTACTTGATATTTTTGATAAGATCATGTGCGATGTAGTCACTACTTACAAGAAGAGTGTACTGATATTCTGTATTCTGTATTCTGTACAGTGGATAGTAAGTAGTGAATACACCTTTGAATTTAGATATTAAGTATTCCAAATTCAAAAATTATTCAAAAATTATAATATCTGTGATTGAGGATGGAGGAAAATAGCTTCTTGATTTTCCACTTTTGACTTTGGACCACATTTTTCTCTGTATTCACGGCCATCGACCATCAAACATCAAATATCACAAACAGTCAAGAGCCAACTTTTTCTTTTTCCTTGAATTTTATTTGATCCGTTGGAAATTGGAAAACAAGAGAAAAAAATTAATTATGACTGTATTAATAATGTGAAGTACATATACATAAAAAATTAAGGCTTGAATTCTTGATACTGGAGTCTCAAGTCTGGAGTCTGGAGCTTCAAAGTTTTCGTGTACCGTACCCTTCATTCATGATAGTAATTGAAATCTCTAATTATTATGTGTGCTCAATGTGTGTAGTGTGTACAATGTACAGTGCACAGTGTGTAGTGTGTACAGTGTACAGTAGAACCTGCCATTTTACCAACATTGTTGAAAAGTTAAAGTCTCACCCCCTCAAATCGTTCCTTTTACCCTAAAAAA
>JAQGBH010006412.1:0-12552 GCA_034698265.1 Sminthurinus aureus | reverse complement strand
ATCAATTATGAACATCAAATACATAAAGTACGGTAAGTCCCGAGACTTGAGAAAATAGTAGTTGAACAACCTCTGTATTCAATAGCATGCCGTGTCATTTAACGATTGAATGTTTTTAACACTCAAAATCCTGTTCATTCTTCATTCTACACTCAATACTCAAAAGACTCAAGTCGGATCCTCCTGTTATTATTATTATTATAAAGCGCTTATACATAATATTTAGTGTAAAGTATTCAAATTCAAATGAAATTGGGAAAGTTGTGGATTTTTTATGCTTTTCTTCTAAATACCAAGTATTTGATCCTAGAGTCTAGAATCTAGAGCCTCGAGCTTCAAGCTACCATCAGAATTAAACATGATCATTATAATAATAAAATGTTGATTTTTACAGGCAGGTTCTTTAATTAGAACTTGACTTGGAATATCAAATATCAAGTACCACATCAAATATCACGTTACGAACACAAACACAGCAAACTCGTCAGTCATGTCGTCTCGTATTGTATTGGCACTGGCACTGGCATTGTTAGTGCTCACTGCTTACTGTTCTGTTGCACAGAGATTGAAAGATTAGAGGTGATAAAACCCACATTTTTAAGGAAATTTACACAAAACCTGTAATTTAAAAACATGCTCGTTTTGTCTCTCGCGCCTTTCTCAGTTCTCAATTCTCTGCTCTCTCAGTCATTCTCTACTGATTTCCATTTTCCGCATTAGAATTTTGAGCTCACTATTCACTATTTAGATGGAGAATAACCGTCAATTCAAATACTAATCCTAATACATGGTGCATAATACATAATATTTTGGTACAGCACGCTCATTTCTTTTCTTTTTCACACCTTCTCAATTTATTTTTATGTACAACATGTATCTTCATGCTTCATACTTCATAAATACTTCATGCACCCCACATAAATACATTGATGTGTACATACATTTTCCGCGTTTGCTCCTCCTCGTCAGAAGTCAGCAGCCAACAGTTGGCATAAGTCATGGGCTTCATTTCTACATTTGAATTATGAATACTGAATCCAATGTTGGTTTTAGAATTATTCAAAATTCAAATTGAACTGCAAATAAAATGTAATATAATGGAACTATTTATGATTTACGCTCTCAGTTCAAAATTCAAAATTCAAAATATTGCTATTCAAACATTTCAAATTTCAAAGTGTTGCATCTGAGATCGGAGATGTATTTAGAATTTACATGATTTATGATTTATGACTCTTTGTCATATTATGATAATCTATGTTTTTTGTATTATAAATTATAAACGCTGTGGAGTTTGGAGTTTTGAGTTTGGAGAGAAATATTTCATACATCTTTCTGTCATAAATACAAGAAACAAGGTATTGACAATTGACAGGAAACAGCGTATAGACTGCAGACTGTAAAATATTATACAAAATACAAACTATATGAATTATGATAGGATTCAGAAAAAACAAGTGTACATTTGCATCATTCAACAACATATCATGACAATCCAATGTCTAATACTATATTTTCTGTTCCTCCCTCATGTGACGATTGACAATAGAACAATAATAACAACAAAATGCATAATATTATTTATCAAGTTGGTCTGGTAAAAAAGGAGCAAGTGCAAACGAAAACTATATAGATAAAACATAAAACGAGAAAGGAAACAGATCGGATAATTTTTGCAGTGTACCTTTTCCAATTTCAATTTGAAACAGTCTTCTAATTTCTAAACAAACAACAGACGTGGTTTAAGAATTCATAGTTTTCTATTTTCTATTTACAGATTTGAAATCCATGGCTTAGACAGGAAATTCAAGATTCCGAATCGGAATGGATAAAATTTTTAATTGGACACTAATCAAGTGGACATGACGTGAAAATTGGGGCAGGATGCATAAAAATGAAAGAATGACAAGTCTAAATAGCAAATAATAGTGATAATTCCAACCCATGAAATTGGAAAATTCATCAGATGTACAATGAACAGTACATATCTGTAAATGATGCATAATGCGAGTGGAAAAATGAGCATGGAATTCCATTGTGCTCAATCCTCACTGCTCGCTGCTCAATCATTGAGACATTTTTGAGTGTAAAAAAGGCAAGGGAATGGAAAGGTCTTCTGACTGCTGACTGTCCTCTGCTCTGTCCTCCCTTCTGTTTTGTGTTTTGGTATTTAACAGATAAAAGTTTTAAATCAAGCTTATAGAATGACGGACAAAGAAATTGACCGGACACCGGACCGCTATGCATAAAGAATAAAGAATACAAAGAGCAAAGATATAATATATTATCCAGTTTACAAATTCACAATTCTCTCCACTTTTCTCCTGACATTCCCTTCTGTTCTCTATTCCATCCATCCACCTTCTTTTCCTTTTCCGTCTTCGTCTTGGTCTTTTCAATCTTGTAGCTCAATGATTGTCCAGGTATTCTGTGCCTGTGTTCTGTGTTCTGTGTGTGTGTGCTTTATTCTTAAAGTCGTCTTGGTCTTCTTCTTTTTCTCCTTTTCATGTCCGACTCCGACTCCGACTCCGTACTTTGGTGTGTACATGTAGAATGTAGAGTGTAGAGTGTAGATTCTAATTCTCAGATTTACACTGTATTTGGACAGTAGCGTGAAAAAATGTTGGGAACAGGAGAAAAAAGAATAGATTGAGAGAGAATCCATAAAATGAGGTTCATTCCTTCAACTTCTAACTTCTAATGGAGTATAGAGTATGGTGGATGGAGGTCGGAGGACGGAGGAGTAAAGACAGATAAATTGAGAGGTAAAAGGTGATAGCAAAGTACAAAGTACAATGTACCATGTTGGGTGTGTGTATTGTGTATTGTATGTATGATGAAGCCACGCTCTTGAAGGGAAAAAATGTCTTGCTCACACGACAACAACAAGCAACAACTGCCGTCAATATGATGTATACATTATACATTTTACGCGTATGTACAAAACACAAAAAGTGTGAGTATACTTAAAACTTAATTCTGAACAGTGGAGGTTGGAGGTTGGAGTTTGGAGATATAGGATGAAGCGTCAAGCATATTGTATTGTATCAGAACTACCGTCATTCATCACACCACAAGCAGGGCCCATAAAGAACTGTCCCAGTTGACACTCCTATAGTTAGCTATATCACTAGTTATCCGCTCCATACTCCATACTCCATACTTTTAGACCCCAAACCAAACGAGTCCAGTCCAATCCATCCATGTTCTTGTATAAAGTAGATAGAAGAGTATAGATATACGCTACATAAAATGTACATTCTTTTATTTCCTCCTGGAAAAAGTCCTATTGGGACTTTGAACTGTGGATTGCTTCATCCTTCACCGTTCACCGTTTTAGTCTCTTCATTTTTTCACTAGAATCTAGAAACTAGAAACTAGAAAGAGGAAAAGCGGCTACCCTTTTTCACAATCAATTCATATGCACACATGTGTATAGTATGTACAATGTACAGTGAGTAGTGAGTTAGTAAGATAGATAGATGGACGAAAGGACGGGTAGAGGTAGAGATAGATGTGTCATATTACTCCCACTAAGCGTAATATATTATGTATTACGCATTTTTCAATGGAAATGCTCAATTCTCAATTCTCGCCCTGTAACATTTGTTATGTGTTCTGTAGGTACTTACTTTGTGGGTATTTTGTATTTTCTCCCTTTGAAAAAAGCCCACAGAGCACACAGTTCAACTAGATACTACAGCAATAATAGAAAATACAGAATACAGATAACCCAACAAGACGAATACGAAGAATGACGATGTTTTGAGTTTTGAATTTTGAGTTTTGGAAAAAGAGACATCCGCCAATGTCCATATTTTCCCTTATTTCTCATTCACTTACATAACAGTTAACAGTGCGTGGATAGTTTACACTTTAGACTTGAGACTTGAGCAATGGGATTTCGACATTCTGGATAACATGAAACATGTAGGATAAAAGTCAAAAAGTAAACTACATTTTTTTACTACTACCCGCACTCCATGTTTCATTTTGTTCAATGGGGTTTCATCATGATCAATAGAAACATGGAAAAATAGAAAAATAGAAAGTGGAGGAAAAGAAAAGAAAAGGGAAATAAATAACAACTAACAACAAGTCTGTTGGATGTTGGATTGGTTTGGATTGGATTGGTTTGGTCGTTGTGTTGGTCGCCACCTACGCGAGTTTAGTTGGGAGATCTTGAGATTTGAGAATTGAGAATTGAGATACAAAGAAAGAAATGTATAGAATGTAGAAATAAATGGAAATTGAAAGAGGAAATCCCCTCGGTGGTGGTGGAAATCCATCCATTATCCATTTTATCCATTAGTTTTCTCCAGGTAGGTATACAGAGAATACAGAATATGAAACACACAGGCACTAGGCTCTGGATCACTGGACAAACGAACCGGCCTTCATCATTTTCGTCATTTCCTTTACAGAGCAATTTGTGTTCTCCGTACGTCTTATCCGTTTTTTTCTCTTACTGTGATAACAGTTACAATTTACAATCAACAATCAACAATTGCTTTTTCCATTGAACAGTGAACACTGAACAGTCTTCACAGATGTCAGATGTCGACAAAGACAAGATGACTGAAATTTCAAGAACGGAAAAATAAGACATCAAAAATCAAGAAACTAATAAGTTACACAGACAACATACAACGTACAAGATATAATACACACGTTAAAGGTAAAAAGCCAACAGTCACCAGGTTCCTGCGTGCTGTTTTTTTTTTATTTATTGTTTTCTAAAAACAAAAATTTCATACAAAAAATTATGGTTCATACTGGATTTCAAATTTGTATCGGTTGTAAAACACACATGAAAATAACAAATATTTCCTTGTTTTGAGTTTTGAGCTTTGGGCTTTGAGCTTTGAGCTCATTCAACCGATTTAAAGAGAAAAAACGCGTCAAGTAAAATAACATTTCTCTGGACTCTGAACTCTGGACCGTAATTTTTTTTATCAATAATCAATACGTAGAATAACTGGACATTTAAACAGTCTATAAATTACTTTGATACTTGTCTTTGACGGTGAATGGTAAATGGTAAAACTTGAAACTAATTTATAGACATTTCGTGTGTCAAATGTCAAATTTCAAATGAAAAGCTTTTGACCACTCACAATACACAATACAATAGTATGTTACTTGCTTTGGATAAAAAAGGGTTTAAGATTTTGGTAGTTTTGTAGCAGAAACAAAGCGGAGTGTGGAGTATGAACAGTAAAAAGAGGACACAAGACAGAGAAATAAAACGGTTGAAGAGTTTAGAGTGAAGAGTGAAGAACATCTTTTCTATGTTTCTCATTCAAAATAATACCAGTAGATATTTATAGGAAAAAGGATGAGCCATAAGCCAAGGCACAAGGTATGTGTTAAAAAGCTGTTGATTTTGGAATTCTGAATGGAAATTGAAGACAGTAAACAGAGCACACGTTCTATAATTTTATTTATTGATTTCTGCTTCATGATTTATTACTTATCACTTACCACTAACGGCAGCATGACAAGAGATGTAAGTACTAGGATATACGATATACGATGTTTACAATTTACAATGTACAAGGTTTTTTAGGATTGAATTCCGTTTTTATTTTCCAGTTTTTTATACTGCATTAAAATGTCACGAGGAATTTATTCGTTTACTATTTTGTAGTAGTCTAAAGTCTAAAGTCTAAACCTAAAATCTAAAAGGAACAAACAGGATCAATAATGAGTGCACAAAGAAAGTGATAGAATTTATAAATAGTACACTAGAATCTAGAGTTTATGGAAAACAAAACGTATGAATAAAACTGTTTCATATTGTCCTTTGCTCTCTTCTTCTCGACTACATAGGTGTAAATCAGGAATAAGAAATAACTCCAACGCACCTCCATAATATGAGCAAAATTCAATGCAGAATCACATGTCACACATAAAATACACACAATTGAAATGACTCAATTCCAGTTAACAAATTACACACCATGTCAACAGTCAACACACATTTCATCTGCTTATACTTTTTTACAACTCGAACGTCGTTAGTTATTAGTAATTTTATTCAATGAATAATTAGATATTAATTGCTGACAAAAAATTTGGTCAACGTTACTTTCAATATCACATTTATCACAATTTAATGTTTTTTGCGATGTAGTACTTAGAATTTGCGATTGGAGATTATGCTGCGCCAGGGGTAACTAATAAGGGTTGCTCATCAGGAAGATGCCGAAAATCTACAACTGTTTCAAAAATGTATCGTGCACCGGCTAACTGAACTTGCAAACCTGGTGGACTGAAAAATGATTGATTTTGGCCCAGGTCAAGAACGACTTGGTCCTCTTCTTCCCGTGTGTCAGCAACAACAACCCCAACAATGGGATCCAGTGGAAGTTGGTTTCCATTCACTGAAATATTACGAGACATTTTCAAAGGTCTTACATTACCCTCCAACTGGCAAATAATTTTAATCAGAATCAGTTATTCCAATTTTATTGAAATTGTATTTTCAACGCAGTAAATTATGTACAAAATGTTTATATAGTACATATTAGAAGTGCACTTTACACATGACATTCAGAATGAAGTATAAAGTATAATGTGACATTTTATTTACCTTCACCCTGGATATTTTCTACCTCACTCTCAATCCGGTTCTCATAAAAAGATAAGTCGTTGTAATCCTCCATTTCTTCTCTATCAATAAGAAATGAGTCAGTGGCATTTAAATAATAAACCTGGCGTTAGATTTTAATTCATAACTCAAAATGCAAAATGCTTTTGATTCTAAATTCTAATACACAATGCACATAATAATTAATAACTCTAATCTGTAATTATTTCCTTACTTACTTTTGTATTGGAGGTGAAGGTCTTGAAAATGAACTGTATAATGTCCGCGTTATCTCTTTGATTGATCCTAGTTCCTAATTTTAGTATTTGCATCTCAGGCGGGATTTTGTCTTTGTTCGTTGCTCATTGTCCCTTGTGTGTTTTTTAAAAGAAACATACTGAGTATTGAATGGACCATATATCATGATTCTTCCTATATTTGCATATATTTATTATTTATATTTATATACCAAATACCAAGCTTGTAGTGTGTAGTGTGTAGTGTGTAATTTAGCAATAGTAATGCTACGTACTTGCACTACTCCTGTTGTACTTTCTAAGCTGCTCTGTATCAGATACAAGATTAGTATATTATTCGAATTCAGCTATACACGTATGCACGTATTACGTCGGTTTTGCATAATATGTTATGTACAATTTATAGTGTATAGTACCTCATTTTTAACGGCATACAAAAACAAATACAGTGTACATCCATAAAGATGCGCATGATACCTAAATAAAAACGTGCACAAACGCACATTTGACAAGAGGAATTTGGACAACTAGTTTCAGCTTGTCACTTGCTCTTTCCATTTCAGAGGAAACTCAAGTCTTTTGACTCTAGCTTCTTTCCCTTTTTGTGACTACTACTACACTTTTCCAACCGGAAACAGACTACATATTGTTAGATTTGTACTTTTTGACATGACTTTTTATAAGTCATGCCAATTGAAAAGGGTCTCGCACACTTTCTTCAAAGTGTGCATACTTGTGGTCGACATGACCGACTATTTGGTCCATACGTCATGAAAAAAGTTGACATCGTACTATACATCGTGCTAACATTGTGTAAGTTTGTAAGTAAAAGGCAAAGTGATTGACCGCTTAATCACTCTGAACTACTTACCGATTATGCTGTGATTGCACTTTTGCATCCGTCGCATGATGTTTTTTTACACTGTCAAATTGACACGTGTACTGTGACACCTACAAAACAAAGGCAATGTATTAGTGACGTTGCCCGTGCTTTACATAGAGATACATACAGTATACATTGTACCGTATGAATCTAAAGTTCTGCATCAAACTTGACTGTTGGTTGTCGAGATGGATGGACGCAAAAGAACTCGTGCTGCAAAAATAATATTGTATCTACACACTCTAAACTTTATTGTTATAATACTATTATAATTGAGTTAAATAAAAACTCTAAAAATTATGAATGTAAAAATTTGTTGCAGAATTTTAGACCCATACGGTACATCGTACTCTGGATTTATCTCTTCAGTCTCTCTGAATTTGTCCATAGCAAGACATCATATCTTGATTCAAACCCGGAATCGTAAAAGGATAAGTGAAATTGTGTATTTTGATTCTCATCAAAAGTTCATCATATTATTCCATATTTCCATCTGTTCTGTAAAATGTCATTGCGTATTTTTGAACGCATTGCCCTCTCACAACCCACATCTAAATTTCATTCAGTTGAAAGTAAAATTAACACATACCGTATTTTTCCAAATGTTTCCCCAACCTCTAATAATTCCCCCCTTATGGGATTAAGCATTATGTACATACCAATGTTTCAAATAATTCCCCAGGGGAATCATTCGGAAAAATACGGTACTACGATTTGCATTTCTGGAACAGAAAGTGAAATGGGAAAGGGGTCAAAAGTCAAAATACGTAGGTGATGTTACCAACCTACATGAAAGTACATTTTGTTTTACGTATCCAGTATCCAGCATTCCGTGTGTAACATGCCATGTAAATAAACTTGTAATTACTTTTTAAATTCTTACAATTTAAACGATTGAGTATTGACCCATCACTCTCATATCTCCTTCTTATCCATTCTCCCATTCTTGAGTCTTGAAAAGGATGTTCAAGTAACAAATAAAAGACGGCTCTCAGCACAGTATTCACATATATTATATACATATGCATCATAATAAATGTCAAGATACATAAGTCACCGGTCACTGCGAGTCTTGAGTCTTGAGCATTGAGCATTGAGTTTTGAGTATAGACAGCAGCCAGCGAAACAAAAGCAAAGAGCAGCAGAGACTACACAGTCGACAGTAGAACATATTTATTACAATCTGGATGGTTGGATTCCATTCCATCCCATTGTCAAAACGGTACAAAAGGCTGATAAACCGTGAACATTGAAGATTGAAGAGAGAATATGGAAAAGCTCGGAAGGAAGAAACATATTGAACAAGTCCATGTAAAATGTAAATATTTCAATTCTTCTGCATTCTGCAGAAGTTTTCTTTTTTTTCTTTCTCCTCTCGCTCTCGTTGGACATTGAACAAGAAATTTATTGGATGAAAAAACTCCGTTTGTCTTCAAATTTTATTCTTGATTCTTGATTCTCTTGACAGCTGGAAGAAAAGATGTGGAACATAATTTGATGTGCTATACTTAATACTACATACTAGTTCTTGACAAGAAAGAAGAAAGAACTTGTTGTGCATACTTAATTTGAGTTTTTATGTAGTTGCTGATTGCTGTAACTTCTCTTTCCCTCTGCCTATCACCAGTGTGTATATCTTACAGTTTGTACGTATTTTGTAAATTTAGATGCTTGATTTTTGATCCGGTTTTTTTATTCATTCTCCAGGAATTTTTATCAAAAGATTATTCCAGTACTTCTGAAACAAACTACAAGAAAAAATTATGAAATGTATACAAATAATATTTTTTTCTGGTTCTGGATTCTAGATTCTAGATTCTGGATTCTGGACTGATGATCTTTATGTCTGTATTTTGTACTGTCACGTATACTTTTTTACGATAACCGATAACCACAAAATATAAAATAGACGCATGTTTACTAGAATCCAGAATGTAGAATGTAGAATTCAAATAGCAAAGCATCAAAGCGCTCGATTACATAGTATACATATTATATATACTGTATAATTTTTTGCAGCACAACCTCTACAGACTTTAGACTGTAGATTCTAGGTTCTAGATTCTAGGCTGGAATAAATAAACATGTTCGTATTTCAATTGAGTTTCAATTTACGCACAAGCAACAACATAATATTATACACTATAAACTATAATATACATCTAAACTGTACACAATCACATAACATTACAACAAGTGGACGGAGTAAGGAGAACAGAGGATGGACGGGAGAGAAGTTAACTACAAAGCACAAAGCAAAACCACCACCACAAAAATCAGTGTATAACAAAATAGAGAAAATAGAGATGTGAATGTAAATGGGAAGAAGAAGAAGATTGAGTGAGCCCAGCCTTTTTGGTGAGATGGCTACTCATCATGAAGACTTGCCGAGAGCTCAGTCTCTAGATTTTAGATTCTAGACTGTAGACTTGACTTGTTGTTTTGTTACACCTCCACATGTAAATCTCCGAGTGGAATGTCGAGTAATAAAAAATACTCAATCGACTAAATAATAATACCTGTTTACAAATAATACTGCATACTTAACTATACTATACTATCATGCCCCTTCTTTCTTCTTTCTCTCGCTTCTCACTCTCACTCTCTCTCTCTCTCTCTCTCTCTCTGTCTTTCTCTCCCTTGGAGGAATTACAATAAGAAGAAGCAGAAGAGGACGACGGTGAAGAAGAAAATGATGATAGCGCTCTTTTACCCAAATGATTTTACGCACCAATGCCAAGCTCAACAAACCAAACTCTTTTATATCGTCATTTATCCTACTTATATTATGATATACTTACAGTATACATTATAAATTGTACACATTATTATCATACTTTATACTTTATACTTACTCCACCGCATTATTTTGGTACTCTGCACACTACACAATATAGAATACACAATCCACACTTGAATTTTTTTTGGTGAAAAAGTTGAAAGATAAACACAAAGGACGCGACATAAAATAAAGACCAAAGGCTCAAGACTAAAGACACAGAAATCTGCAACCAAGTTTTCTGGGGAATTTCAGGATACTGTTTGTTATATAGAAACCAGAAACTAGAAACTGGAAACTTGAAAATGGATGCAAATGTGCTCCAAATTCCAAATCGGAATCGGAAATCTCTTTGTTTCTGGTCTCAGTAGGCAGTAGGCAGCAGGCAGTAGATTTCTATTTCAAAGTTGCTGGCTGTTTAAATTCAAACTGTAGAATTTAGAGTATACTCAATTTTTTTACTTTTTTTTTACTTTTCACAATACTTTCACGCACCTTGATTTTGCATTATGCATTTTATGTATTGTACTGTATTCTAGTTTTGTGTTACTTGTACAAAAAATATTCAGTATTCAGTACTCAGTTGGCAATTGCTCTACATTGAAAATTTCTTTGAGGATTTTAAATTTACATGATGCATCCTCAGAAACTTTGTACCTATAAAAAGCATGTAGTTTTAAATCTTTCAACATTTCAGCAGATTACATTTACTGACATCACAGCTCTTTTTCATATTTTTAACTGTGCTGATAAAGATAGAAAATACTTTAAACTTGTACTAATGGCAAATGGCAAAATGTGTTGTTGTTCAAAAGTGAACTTGTATTTAACATTTAAAAGACAATAAACAATAAAGATGTTATGTAACTACAAAATTCAGTCGTGATGCACAATTACTATATAATATGTACATATGTATCATAATATATATTCTATTTCAATGTTCAAGTGTTTTGTGAGCTTCTGTTACCTCAATATCTATCTAGAATCTATAGAAAGAGGTTTCATTTTGCCTAGACACTAGACATTAGACATTAGACATTTCTATTTTCCATGTACATACCACATTGTGGTAAAAAGAGATAGAATTGAGGATTGAGATGGAGGGAGTCAAGTCAAGTCAAAAGATATGGGAGCACATCACAGCGTACGTATCCGTAAAATAGTTTTGACTGATGACTTGACAATTTGTTGAATTCAACATTCAACATTCAACCCTCTACGAATCTCATCATAAACGGCATACGTACAAAATACAATGTATCATGTACATATGTAATATCTATGCATGCATGTAAAGAGCTGAAACGCTGGAGAGCTCATTTTGGATTTTGGCATCTCATCATTCTCATTTCTCGGCCTTGCCCGAACCTTCATTCAAATAAGAAAATGGGAAAAATCAGTTTCATCATGGCTTCTGCTCCTTTTCTTCCTTGTCTCACTCACTCTCTAAACTCTAAACTTGCAACTCAACTCCCAACTAAATAACAGCACACAATACACAATGCACAATGCTCCATACGCAATACAACAGAAACATAATTGTATTATCATTCTTATTATTTGCTACTTATCTGTCTACTGTCTACATACATGCATATACAAAATATATTCTTAGATAAAATGGATGAAAAATACGTATTACGTATACGCCTGTGCTCCCTGCTGCACATCTATACTGTATTTAAAAAATATGGTGAAAAAAAATGAATAGATTTTTCCTATTCTTTTCTTCTCTTTTCTTTTTATCATTATTACTGTATGTATCAACGATCAACGGTGAAGGAATTTCTTTCAGACTGAGAGAGATCCTGTCGATTGTCGATTGTCCATCGTTGATGTCTCTTCTATGTAATGCCGTGATATCTAAATCCAAAAAGTATTTATTGACTATTCTTTACCGCCCATTATCTACAGCTTTTTTTACATTATATTACCATTAACTCGCATGTCTGTAGTCTGTATACCGTATTCCTCCAAATAATTCCCCACCTTCAAATAATTCCCCCCTTATGGGATTAAGCATTACGTACATACCAAA
>JAQGBH010006411.1:0-12552 GCA_034698265.1 Sminthurinus aureus | reverse complement strand
GAACTAGGGTGACTTCATTCAGATACTAAGAAAAAATCTACCTCCACCCCTCTCCTCCTACCAGCATCATATCTGATGTCGGAGAAAATTACATGTTAAAACACATGTGAACTTTGGCGACCTTGGGCGACCTCTAAACCTCAACCTAATGGATTGAAATTTTCAGAGGTTGGTTTTTACACCCAAAGGAACGATTTGAGGGGGTGAGACTTTGAAGCCCGCACACTTTGTGTTTTTTGGCGGACTCTAATGTACATGTATGTATCCTCATTTATTTGGAGCACCCTGTAAATTCTGGTGAAAATTGAAACTGACTCACACGTTTATGCTGATTGAAAAAGTTAAATATTAGTTTTGATACATGATACACAATACAAACACAAAATAGTCTGAAACGTGAACGTTACTTAAACGTTAAAAGCATACAAAATACAAACTATAAATTACGACGAATTTTGTGCTAGACCGGAAAAAATTACGAATATCAGTAACAAGCCGATAAAACAATGTTTTTATACCATTGGAAATCGGGAAAAACGTTATTCATTTTTCTTTTGTAAATAATAATTATTGATTTACGCCTCGTTGATTTTAAAAATTCCAAGTGTTTGACTGTAGCAGAATAAATAAAATAATTTTAAAAGTGGATAGAGGATAGAGGACGATGTCCAACTTTATTACTTACTTTTAGGGCTTAGTTAATTGAGTTTAAATTGAAAATTCTAAATTGTAAAAAACCAAAGAGTGAAAAGTGTTTCAAGTTTCAAGACTCCATCAGAGTCTGGAATTCAGACTAGCATTTTGTGTATTATTTATAAATGGAAAATTTATAATGCCCAATAAATTCATATTTATTTTGTTTTATAAAAATGAGGAAATTTTTCATTAAATATCTGGCCATACTTCAAGCCTACTGCTGTACTCCAAGCATACTGTTACAAATCCTTTTACTGTTGATCTTAAGTAATGTTGTTATTCATGGGCAAAATGTCTTCAACCATGATGATAAAAATAATTCCAATTCCAATGAAACTCGAATAATAGACTGTGAATCCAAGGCGAACTCCTTATCCAAATTCAACCCTCCTGATTTAGAAATAGTTTATGGGAATTGGACTCCCATATTAAAATTTTCTGGGAATCAGACTCTAGTGAAAAAGGACAAGAATGAGGCATTTGATCTAAACTTTTCCTGCAAAGCAATGTACCCTGTACACCTTTTGCATGAAATCGACAGTCCTTTTTTCGATGATGGGAAAGGAATACAAAATAAAGGCAGCTGGGAAGTTGGTTTCCGAAATAAAGTATTTTACACGGATTTTTATGATCCATCTACTTATGAATTCTATGTTCGAGAAAGTATGAGATTTTTTAATATAAAATCACAAACATTTTCCTGTCAATCTATTGAATATCCATGTCTCCAACACACAGCTGAAATATCCTTTTCTAATAAATCATCACAGCTGCACATCGAATTAAATCCTTCTTCAAGTATGGTTAATATATTTCAACTCTTTTTGAACATTCTTTTGAATTTTTTAGTATACATGTGTGTTAAAAGTTAAAATAATTATGTAATGTAAAATTAATTTACTGACTCGAATCAATAATTAATATAGAATTGGGCTTCCCATTGCCATTCATGGAAATTGAGGAAAGCAGCAGTAATGAAACGGACTGTGAGGCCTTTTACTATTATGAGGTCGTTGAATCTGGAGAGAGCACGCCCACCTATAAATTTCGATGTGAATTTTCAGACGGCAGTCCAGGCCTAATTCAACAAATTAAATGTAACAACCTTTTAAAATGTGAAGGGGTCCAAAGGTATAAGCCGCAGCAACATGGATGTTGGCGAGAATGGAGTGATGGAGTCTGTGAAAGTTGCCAATATGAAAGAGAAACGACTTTTACGGCATTCGTAGCAACCTGTGTGAAGGATTCAGCGGATTACGAAGAAACTTCAATGAGCAGTTTGGCATTTTATGGTGTGCCGCAAGAAGAAAATTCGACCAGACCTGAAATTTGTGAGAATATATCCATTTTAACTTTTAACATACATTATACAACTACTTATATAAAACTTGCGACCTACGGCCATACCAATTAAGATAAATAGTAAAGTCCTAAGTAATATTATAGTAAAATGCATCGTTTTGAATATCTTCTTAGTTTTCTCTGTGGACCATGTAAATCAAAGTGAGATGATTCATCTCAAAACGTTCCCGGACGGGCTTCAAAAATTCAAAAGTGTGCTTCATGTCGAATGTCTGTTATCTGGATACTTCACGTCTGCTGCTTTTCAGTTTGCTTTGGAAATTAAAGGAGAATCAGAACTTTATCTTTTACCATGTACAATAATTATTGAGAAATTTCCCATAAAATTATACTTTTATCATTTATCTTTTATTTATATAAATGGTACAAAAGTGATTAGCTTGCCGGTGGCATTTTTGATGTTTTAAAATTTCTAAAAAAACATATTTTTATATATTATAAATAAAGTATCCGCTGAAGGACAAACAAACTGGATCTCTTCTGGAATTGGAGCTTGGAAAAATAAAATAGATATCATACTGAATGATACACGAATAAATAAAGTTTACTGCTTTGGACAAATTCAAAACAAATATGAGTGGATTAATGTATCACGACACATACACTTTGAAACTGGTAAATAAGTATAAAACATTTTGAAATACAATCTACAAAATATGTAATATTATTTTTCTGCTCTTTACTCTATATTGTCTTTCAAATACTTTTTTAAGATTTCAGATTCAAATATAGGTATGTAAGTAACACTTGCAATTTGCAATGTATGCACACTATAATTTAGAATTGTTGAGATTATTTACAGGATTAATTTTTGTCTATTATAGATGGGATTATTAGTACTCCGAATCAATTTATCATGTCCGTGGTTAGTTTTGGACTTGCAGCTTTTTTGCTATTCATTGCCGTACCCTGTATTTTCTTCATTTTCATAAAGAGAGAAAGGAGGAATTTAACAAAGGAGGAGATGGATGGATTTCGATTTGGAACCTCCAAATGGAAGAAACTCTTGAATAATTCTAAAAACATTTATGCACTGCCATACGACGTGAACTATGAAGTTCCGAGAAAATTTATTGATTTATGTAAGACCATGTACTTATGAGTAATTATTAAGAATCGAAAAAATACAAATGGAAAATTTCCTATAATTAATAATTAATGCAAAATACAAAACCACACCAAAAACATTTGTGTAACGTTTTTTATATTTAGGTAACATGAAAGTTATAGGTAGTGGAGAATTCGGTGTTGTAATAAAAGGTAAACTACGACGGAATGGAAAGAATCAAGTACCAATAAAAACAGCTATAAAGATTATCAAAAGTAAATATGCCAAGGACTTTCTCGAATTTTTGGATGAAATCAAAATTATGACCTACCTTGGGACACATGAGAATATTGTATGTCTAATTGCAGCTTGTACAAGCAGCATGGAAAAATGTAAGATTTTTTTTTTTTACTTTCCATTCAATTTGTACATATATATATAGACAAGTAACTAAATTACAAATTATTATGCATCCTAAAAAGCAGTACTTTGTATAAGGAGTTTGGATGATAATCTTTGTGTACAAAATTTATGTTAGGTGAAGCTTTTGCCTGTCTCGAATATTGCAAGAATGGGAGCTTAAAAAAATTCTTACCCAAGCACAAAGATAATTTTGAAGATTTGTTCCGCTCTAGAGGAATGGGAAATCTTTCTAATCAAACTATGTCCAATGGTTTAAGTCCATACGTGCAGACTACGTAAATGTTACTACAAATTACTTATTTTATACCACTGGAATCCCTAATTTGACGTTTCTTTCAAAAATAATTTTTACATGTTTTTTCCCGTATTATAGGATCATAAACAACGAAATGACTTTCCCAACACGAAACATTGCAGATGACTATAATAAGATACTTTCCACCTTAAATCTATTGTCATTTGCTTGGGATATTGCTAACGGCATGAACTATTTGACGGAAATGAAACTTAGTCATTGTGATTTAGCTGCCCGCAATATTTTACTAAGTGGAGACCTACGTGCAAAAGTTGGAGATTTCGGAATGTCAATTAAAATAGATCAGAATGCCAATTACGTTAGAAAAGAAGTCGGCCATAAACCATGGAGGTGGTTGAGTCTCGAATCCCTTAAACTGAATCGATATTCAGTTGAATCTGATGTATTTTCCTATGGCGTTGTGCTGTACGAAATATTTTCTCTGGGTGATGATCCTTGGGAAGACATGGAATATAGCAGAGAATTTATTATTCGACTCATGGATGGTGAAAGAATGGAGAAACCTAATCTAGCAAACGATTCAATGTAAGTTGAAACACTAATAGTTATGAAATACGAAACATTTTCTAGCTATAATATTATTGTGTGGTAATATATTATTGCTACAAAATATAAAATGTAATATGTAACCTAATATTATACCCTTTTAATTTCTTGTAGCTATTCTCTGATGTTAAAATGTTGGAATAATACGCCTAGTGAACGGCCAACTTTTATGGACATACAACATGACATTCTACAAGAGATACGAAATTTACGCCCTACCAATAATTATACAGTTGACATTTTATCATCACAGGACAACTACAGCTACGAGGACGATGGAGGATGAAATTATACATTAAATTCTACTTATGTTATACATTATACACTTTTTTACTGTGATATTATATACTATGTAGTTACCTAATTGTTAAGATTTTAAATGAAAACTATATGACATGCAAAAAAGTACAAATAAAGACAGTAGTCAGTTTAAGTATCATAATCATTGTATAATAAACCCTTATATTATTGATTATTAATAATAATTATTATAAATCACATTAATGCATCATTTAATATTGATCATTTAAGTATATTTATGCAAAAACTTACACATGACAGTGGTAAAATTCATTGTGTACATTATTGGAAATTGCTCGCCTTTCTAATTATCATTGTTTCTAATTATATCAAGATTCTGTATTCTGTACACAAATGCATTATGGAAATGTTTTTACGTTGTATAAGTACATACTACATACATGATGCATGTACATGTAACATATTATATATTATACATTTCATATTCCAAATGTTTACAAGAATACTATTGGTTTTTTTAACATACATATAGTCGACTGCTTATAAATTTATATATATATCTATATATTATGTATTATGTACAATTTACGAACTATCTTGCTATGAAGAACATTTGGCTATATATTATATAGACAAACGTCTTCATACTTCATATTATATTATACGGTCATTATAATATGCGTACAATGTACAAACAGAGACAAAAAATAAAATAAAATAGAAAGGAAATGTAAAATATTATATTATACTCTATATTATATAGTTTATATCCTGTAAAATAGTGGTGGAAATTTTATCTATAGATGTTCTTTGCGAAAAATTTTGCGAATATGCTTCTCGTCTAACAAAGCCTTATTAGTATATTTTTTAATTATTACTTTCTATAGCACGTTATTTATGTTTGACGCAATCGTGCTAATCTTGCAGTCAATTCATCCTGTTCTTGGGAGACTTGAGTTGATGCTATTGATTCGGTTTCACCATTCGGCAACTCCATATTCAATTCCAAACTGTGAATGAAATAAATAAATGCACATGAAAATTTATTAGCATATTTACATGTACACATTTTTTTTTCAAAACACAAAAACAAAACGAATTCTGACAAAAACAAATACCGATAAAATACAATGTTTTTGTGATAACATACCCAGCTTCATCGGCAACACTATGTAGTAGATGATCAACATCCGATTGTGGTACATTTGTAGTTGTAGTGGAATTCATGGCACTTTCCATATAGCCAGATTGGACGTCCAAATCTTCAAATTGTTTCTCAAATTTATCCATAAGGCCAGAGATCTTTTCCAAATTCATTGATTTCATAGTTAATTCCATGGATCTAACTACTGCAGCCATACTCTTTGTCACTTTTCCAGTGGTCACGGCTGTTTGGACACGACTTGCAACAGCATCAACTCTAGCACTCATTCTTAAATAATTAAGACTTTGACTTTTTTGACGGATAGCATTTTCAGCATGAATTCGAGCCACTTCCATATTCCCTTTTTGAATAGCCTTTTTACATTTTAATTTTTCTACTTTTTCCTCTTTGTCACATTTCTTTGCAGATCGTTCCAATTCCTTGACTGCAAACTTTAGATTGAAAAGATGATCTACAATTTAATTTAAATGAGAAATGGATTTTAGTTTTTACCGTTTTTGGTTTAAAAAACAAATTAATTAAAGACGTTCAATAATTACTGTATTTTAGACTACTTAAAAGCTCCTCAACATAAAAGTTATGGGATTGTGTGTAATGAATTACTTATATTTATGAGCTTATTTTGTGTATTTTTATAAACTTACTTTCCATTGCTGCTGACATGATGAACTATATGTTAAAATTTAGACGTAAATCCAAAAAGATGAGAATTTTTTTATACTAGGGTTTTCTGTTTGTCTTGAATATTTCACTTTTTCCTCAGATAACTTTAAATGTTATCACAAACTATTGAAATATATGTAACTTTTAAAATACAGGATACTTAATTAAACCCAATAAGACTTATTTATATAATAATATTATTATGAAATGACATTGAGAGATGATTCAGAAGATTATGGGATTATGACTCATAATTTTTTTTGTCACTTGAACGAGGTTGCAAACAGTCAAGTAAATCTGAAATAGCAAGACGTATACATACTGTAGAACATTGTGCGCAAATGACATGTTTTTTCTATATGAAAGCCCATGGAAGTTTAGAGTCTCAACTTGAGACAAAATACAAACATAGTGGTTTTGAAAAGCAAGAAACACGAAAAATTTGGAACATTTTCGATTGTGGGATAAAAGCGACAATTTGGTTTTCAGTTTCGTGAATAGACTAAACACTACATAACATTGAAAGATAATTAATTGAAGCAAAAGTGCAGTTTTCAGTGGAAGGATCGCATGTGTTTATAAATTAAAGTCGAGAGAACTTCAGAAATTGGAACAAACCCTGACAATAATCCACCATATATGCAGTCCCTGTTTATGATTGGGAATCTACTGGAGGTATTTTAAATTTTAATTGAGCAAAAAGAATGTATTTTATGTACTGTATCATGCATAAATGCACCATTATATGTGTTGTAATAATTATGGCAATATGCCCCATATGACTTTACAAGATGCAAATAAATTTCATAGACAAAAGGGATTTTTTTTTCTAGTTACATAATATAGTTTATTATCCTTAATAATTCTTAATTTATCTACACAAATTAGTTTATTTATCATCAATAATGTTATAATAATTTACCATATCATATGTATGTGTATGTATAATATAGGTAGCTGTTTTTTTAAATTTTTTCAGTGTATGTATATGTGTGTGTAATATATGCATATTTTTATTTTTTATTTAGTTTTTTGTTTTCATGATCATTTTATGTCAAGTATAACATAATTTGTTTTAAATATCTATATAATTATATGTATGTATATAATATGTAATTTTAATATAAAATTCAAAATTCATCATTATGTTATCATATCATGTATATTATTTAATGTTTTCAACAATCAAATCGAAAAGCAATACATATTAATTATTCATATATAATATTATAATGATAAGCAAATTTAACATTCGATATAATATAATCACACTATGTAGATGCACACATTGTTTCTTTTTTAAATTGAACAATTTATCATTGAAATACAATTTAATATATAATATATATTCCAAGTAATCAACTTGAGTTTTTATACAATATTACATCATATGTTTCATAGAAAAAACAACAATAATAACATAATGTTATATGATAGATGTGTTTAGTTATATGCATAATAATATAATATATAGATAGATATAATATAAGATTAAAATAATCAAAACATTTTTCACCATTCATTACAATTTCGAAATTTTCGAATTCGTACAATTTTTCATCATTTTTCTGATTCCTTAATCGTTTTCTCATAATCAATCGGTTATTGCTATCATGTATTCAAAATTTCATAAGAATAATGACAATATAATAATATATTATAAGTTATAAGGTTAGATAATATTATATATAATGTGTGTTTGCTTAGTCGCATAGTAGTATATGTTATCATGTATAGTAGCACTTTTTCCCCAAACTAAAATACTATATATATACACACATACGTACAGGCATGATGTACGTATAATTACAATTTTAGTTGTACACAATATAAGTAATTTATAATATACTTTATACATACATAATTTACCAATAATTATCATTGTACATTATAGTATCGTTAAATGTCAACATTTTTTTTTACCCAATCGTATCCAATTTCGTATTTTCGTTTCACGATTATACTCTGTATCGTCGTTAAATGTGCGAAATCTGTGTAAGTATATTTACATACAATATAACAACAACAATCACTATATATTATCATTTATCATCAATCATTTTTTGGTTATTTTTTCAGCTTAATTATTAATTATTTATGTATACATAAAGGAGTTTTTATTTTTTTCCCGCAAGACATTTTCCGTCAAAAATTTTAAAAAGTACGAAAAGAAATCAAAAAAAAAAGTTGATTACTGAAAAATCAACGCATATTATTACAGAATTCACTGAAATCACTGAAAAGCACACACAATTCTATAAATACCGATAACTTGTTTTTTCTTTCATAACAGAGAATCATAATATATTATATTGCATATTAATAGATCAAAATAATTAAGCATAACTCATTGCCATACGTGTCATTCATTACTAGTTTCTACATATACTTATAACATATTATTGTGTATAATGCAAATGTACAAAGATGCAGTTAAATATTTGGATACAAACTCAAAACACAAAAATATCATCACACAACGTTTTTTTACAATTTCCATCCAGGGGTCCATTTGAAATTTGAACAGAAATCGTCATCAGCATAATATTTTTTAGTATTACATTGGTAAAAATTAAAATGTCCATGTTAAATATATATGTATTTAACATATGTAGCATTTTTTTACGTCCATATTATTCGTTCCATATGTCCCAGCAACGTTTTTTTCTTCGGTTCTAGTCAAAAAGGCACGGCCATATTATTTTTTTTTACAGTTATAAACCAGAATTTCAATTTTGAAATTCTTTTCATCACACCATTTCATCTGTATTTTTTTTAACAGAATGAAATTTTTCCTTACTTATTTTTATTCAACGTTTGATTATGCATCGCAAACCGAGATACTTTTTTGTTTTATTTTTCATCACGCAGTTTCCAGCATCCTTTTATTAAATAGGACATAACACCTTGAAACAGATTGGTAAATAACGAGGGGTGAATGGATTTAATGTAGATACTGTACATATATATTCGTATATTCATTATGTTTTTAGATTTAAATGTGTACACATGTATAATAATGTATAAGTATAGATAGGATATAATACAACGTAATGGCAATTATACACAGCTTTTTCTTCATATAATATACATAATAATGTATAATGTAGATTATATTTTTAGAATGAGAAACGTGAGACATTTACTTATGTATTGTACTCCATTGGAAAAAATACTCTGCATGTGCTAAAAATAATGCACGCTTTTCACTTTTCACCATTTTATACACATATATCATACAATTATCTACATAATATTTACGATGAACAAACCACAAACCTGATGAATGAAGACATAATATATTATGTTTCATTATTGAATAATACAAAGTTTTGAATATCATTTTATTGAATAAAGATTTTCAAGTCTAATATATTATTATTAATTTTTCAAATCGAGACAATAAAATTCGTGTTGACGAACTGTCAAAAAGTGTAGTACCTGTTTACATGTACAATATTAAGAATTAAGAGTCACTAGTTATAGAGATAAAAATTTGGAAAAGAGACAAAGAGAAATACGTAACAATTTTGGCTACTAAAAACGCCTCTCATCATCAAGCTTTCACTCTTTTCTTTTTCTTTTCATCCAGGAACGCGTAAAACTGCAAAATGTATAATAAAATATATTATTGTACAGAACAACAACAAAAGGACCAAAAAAACACTGGGATTATTTTCTCGAAATTTTGAAAGAGAATTCGTTAATTCTTGGATACATAATTTTTCATTTTTTTTTTCACTTATACTTAGTAGGAAGTTTTTAGTCTAGCTATAGCTAAATTTTTATTTTGTTCTTGTTAGTATACATTCTAGTATTTACAATATGTTCTTTTTTATGATTGTTCTTGCTAAACACATTACATTTACAGTCAATTGATTTTTTAGTACTTTTCCCTGGATAGCTATATTTTATAGATGTATGTACTAATTCATGTTTGCATTTAAGTATGCATCAATAGTTATTGTTTTTTTTAATAACAGAGTTACGAAGAATCTAGAGTCTTTAATTCTTAATGATTGTGGATGTATCTATTATGTATAATGTATTATTTATGTATATACCTATAGTAAATAGTAATTGAGGTTGTCTATATATATTATATATGCATGTATTTTATAGAATAGATTATTCTCAAGTACAATTGCATCAGTTATTTTTATACACTAGCAAAAATCATCAACCATCTCACTATAATCACTAAAATGAAGTAAGTAGAAGTATAATATATAAGTTTTGAAATGAAAATCCTTTATCCTTTACACACACGCTTTTGATGTTCTATAAATTCTAAAAGTACGTATATGTAATTTATCCATTACCTATTTATACTTACACTATTATCTATTATATAATTGAAATTGTTATACTTAGATGAATATGGCATCAAAAAACGAGCCTTCAAAACCCTTCTAAAGGTTTTTGTTTTGTATATTGGTTTTGCAGTTGAAAACAGGGTATAATTTGGATTCGGGATTTGTGTGGGTTATATTTTACATCATCACCATCATACCACATACATATATATGTATATCTTACACTATTTATGTATATAATATGTACTTACATGAATATTTACATAGTTGAATAGATTTGTATACTTCCATAATATTGTATTATGTGTAACATAATACACAATATATAATTATTATGTTTTTTTTCCTTTCCTAGAATGTATTTTATATATTATATTACATTATATTATTTTATTATGTATATTTTTACAATATATAGAGTGAAGTAATATTAAAAAATTATTATGTCTGTGTGTATGTATTTTAGTGAGTTTGTAGCTATAAACAGATGTTATCGTCGTTCATTTTGGGATACACAAATAAGTATATCGCTTTCTCTTACTTTCACCCACCTCACTCTCATGTTGTGTAAAAACAAACGATTCATCTCCGTTTTTTCAGTACGCACTCACTTTTTATACAGTTTCATTGCACATATTTCCATTCAATTGAATAGAGAGTTTTAAAGCTGCTCCATACGATTGCTTACTCTATTAAATTAATTTACTGATATATTATCATAATCATTATTATGTATTATTGTTGAAACTTTTGCCATTTTAAAAGTATTTTTGCCGTAAAATGATGGGTAAGTACTTTATGACTTCTCTTATAGGTATAGGTAATAGGTAATAATTTGTTTTAAGTACAGCTATATATACCTTATATTACATTTAGACTGTAAAGTGTATTATCCTATGCATAAATTTTCATCACACAGAATCATCATCATATATATATATTATTTATTATTATACTTTCAATCACCCCACCTTACAACCTATATAAAACAAACATGAAGAATATATTATAATGTAAAAAAACAGGGAAATATATTTATTTTATATGTACTCAATTAATTACACTTAGTAGTTGTAAATAACAGAAATACATGTATATATACATAACTTGACATAAACTAAAATGTAAAATAGTCACACACTTAATCAAATAATGTATTTTATATTTACATGTTTTATATAATATTATATTATATTATATAGTTTCTTGAAGCATAAAATAAAAGGCATACTGGCATAAGTAACCGTTGTTGTGATTATAACATTTAAGTATAGTAGAATAGAATAATAATATAATGTAATGTAACCTTTTGCAGTAGTATATATATTTTTATACAGAATTTATCACTATAAATTTTATAGTATATTTAGCTGTATCATCTATAATGTATGTACAATGAGCAAAAATCAATTCAGAAACACGTCTTCATAAATTTCTTTCTTCCCTTTTTTTGTGGATATATAGATACAAAGTAAACTGTGTGTGTATTCAAAATTCAAAGATTTATGTATGTATATTTGTATATCTATATAAATGGAATATAATATTATATAGTTCCATATCATAGTAATATGTAAGTATGTAATTATTTATTCACACATTCCATTCACACTGACTGACCTTCAAAGCCCCAATTAAACCGTGTAATACACTATATATATGTTTACATATACCTCTTTTTTGATTTTTCATATCGTGGCTTACCTTCCCAAAACCAAAATGTTGGAGTTTCTTACTTCTCAAAACCAAAATGCTC
>JAQGBH010006410.1:0-12553 GCA_034698265.1 Sminthurinus aureus | reverse complement strand
GGAAAAAAAAATAGTGCCTCTTTTAGGAATCTATCTGGAAAAAAAAATAAGTTAATTGGAAAAAAATGTTATTCCTTATAATAATAATAATAATAATAATTTGCTGATGAGCAACATCAGGAAATTTTGGAACTTCTCATTAATCCCAAACCACACATGAATAACTCTATAGTAATACACGGTATAAACATTAAACATATCACTGAACTCTGCCCTGAGTACTAATTATTAATTATTGCTGGATAATATTTTGTTGAAGTAAGAGATTCAAGTTTGCCAAGTTTCCCAATTCACACGAAACACGAACTAATAGTCTAAATTAATAATAATATTTTCTACAATTTTCTCCCTTTATCTTGTGTACAACAACATTGAAAAATAATGACACTGAAAAATAAACGCTGCGCCAAGTTTTAAACATTGAACAAATGTTTTGCAAAAAGAGCTCTATTTGGAAAAGTAAAAGTTTCGCCGTTTTTCAGTATTCTTCTTCAAAATTCGATGAACACAGTCACTTTATTTTGCATTTCTTCGTTTACAATACTTATTATTGTGTAAAATCTAACGTACAACAGTTTAAATTTACAACAAAACTTGTAAAGTAGAATATTGTTAACATAAAATTCAACGATTAACTGTACAAATACAAGACCTATGAAAAGTGATATTTTCTTCGTCGCATCAGTGTATTTTCAGTTTCATTATTTTGCAATGGTGGAATACAAAAGATAGATAAAAGCTGAAAACAATAATATATTGTTAATTACGACTATTAATTAGTGTAAAATTATGTGGATATCCTGGATAAACCCACAACAAGACTTTGAGTTGAGATCGATGACTCTCAACTGGAGAACAAATTTGAATCTTTTACTCCAACAAAATATTATCCAGAAATAAAATTAAAATAATTAGTATTCAGGACAGAGTTCAGTGATGTTTATACAGTGTGTTACTATACAGTTATTCATTTGTGATTTATGATTATACTGTCAAAAGTTCCGAAATTTCCTGATATTATATAATCATCAACAAATTGGACATCATCTTAAGGTAAGGAATAAAAGTTTAGTACTTTGTTATAATAATTATAGTTAGATATAGAGGTTTTGGTTAGTTTCTTTCACTTTGATTTTGATGATTGTGTGTTAATTATAAATGTACAATCACATAGTGTATCAGTAACATATAGAGAGGAAAGTGTAGAGCATCATGCATTAATTAAACTATTAATTATTTAGTAACTGTAGTCTAAAGTCTAAAACATGTGTAAATATCGAATATCCTGGATACTGGATATGAAATACTCAACACTTTGGGCTGAGATCAATGGTTCTCCACTCTCCACTGGATAATCGTTTAATGTGTGATCTTTAAGTACTCCACCACAAAATATTATGGACATTAGATATTATACAATTTTATATTTTACTCAAATAACATGGTCTTTAGGTACTATAATATATTCTAACGAATGTGAAAAGTCAACTTTTCCACTGACATCTTCACTTTTAGTATGATTTTTTCATGTATATAAGTAGAATATACCAACGATCAATCAAAATATTTGTGTAACGATATTAAATCGTGCATATCATGTGCCTTATTAACATAACATAGTCATATCATATATATATATATATTTTAGCTTTTATTTACAAAAAATTGACAATCGGTCTGATGTATTTTCATAGATTATCGATAACATTATATTATATAATATATTTAAATATGGTGTTTTCAAAGCTCAAGTTTACTGCACCAAAAGGTGTTTTTTATGTAACAGATTTTCATTTTTTTTTCTTGTCTTGATTCTTGATGATACTATAATATTATGGACTTAATGTGATTTTACAGAGAATTGTACACGTGTATATGTATTATTGTATGTATAAATATAATATTTATTTATTTATTTATTACATTTAAGTATTGTTGTAAACTTAAAAAAATTATATTAAACTGAAATTCCAAGTTTTCATAATATAGTTTAAATTATTTCATCAGAATTGATAGTCATATTGAATTGATAAATCTTCATCAAAGTAGTTTTGTTCCAGCCAATCTTGACCAGTTTCAGAAAAAGAATCTTTCGTATAATATCCATAACCAGGAAGAGGATTATACCGTTGTTGTTGTCGTTGTTTTTGTGTTGATATTTGTAGTGGTTGTACATATTGGGAGTACGTTGGATTCTGTAGTTGTGGTTGGTAACTTGGTTGAATCCTGTGATGTGACGACGATGGGTGATTTATTTGACTTGATAATTGTCGTTGCTGTTGTTGTTGTTGTGTCATTAGACTTGGTACTTGAGCTTGTAGTAGTTGTTGTTGTTGTTGTTGATCGTAATCCATCATTTGTGCTGGTAACGAATGAGGATACAGGTTCTTGTTGTAAAACATTTGTTGTTGTTCCTGTTGTTGTTTTTGTAGAGGGTTGTGACTGTGATACCTGTTGTTGTTGTTGTTGTTGTTGTGACGGTGAGAAGGAAGAAATGAAATTGGAGAGGTTGACTTTAGGGATGGATAAAGTGGATTTGTTTTGGTCAAGTTGTTGTTCACCCTGTAATAATACTTGTTGAGTTCTTTGTACAGGCCATTGCAATAAAACTTGATCGTTTTTAAATTGCCAATCTTTGTCTCCTTGAGCATATGTAAACAATCGTCGGTTGAACTGATTCGTTTGCTCGTAAGATTGCTGTGGAGAAATGAACAACTTTCCCCTATCGTTACACACTTGAGGAGGCGTTGTAAGAATTTTGCTGGGCCAGATTGTTGTGGAGATTGGTCTCGAGTCGAGACCTTTTTGGTCAAATGTTGACCAAAAAGGTAATGGAGAAGATCCATGGGTATATTTTGAAGGAGATTTGTAAGTTGTTGTCGTTGTTGATGCTGTCGCTGTTGTCGTCGAATCTGTTGATACTGTTGTTGTTGCTTTTGATGCTGATGTAGATGATGAGATTGATAAAGAGGATGTTGAAGAACATGTTGTTGTTGCTGCTGCTGTTGCTGATTTTTCAAATATAATTCTGATTCCATCATTCCCATCTTGTTCTTCTTCCTTGTCAGTAGTTTTTCCCGCATGAGGTCTAGTTGTTGATGAAGTCGTTGAATTTGTATTTGAGTTTGTGGATTTCCCTTCTTGTTGTTGTTGTTGAGTGACTGTCGGATCGTTTGGTATGCTGAACGTTGTCGTGTTGATGCTAGTGGTTGTTGTTGGGTCTGTTGAGATGGCTTTTGTTGCAGCAGTAGTTGTTGTTGTTGCTGGTAAAGTTGTTGCTGTTGGTGTGGAGTTACATCCACATGGGCATGGTACTTGCCAATTTGGGGTTGGTTGTTGTTGGGGTAGTTGTTGTAGTTGTTGTGTGATATGGGAAAGTTGATTGCTCGTTTCCATCGTCTCCATTGGACAACATTCCATGCAGGCCATGCTGGAACAACTATTCCATTCATAAGCAGAGGAGGAAGAGGAGGAGGATGGGTGAATACTAGAAGAGTTTCTTGAGGGAGTTGGGATATTATTACTGCTTGTACAACCTGGACAACATTCTTCATGTCTTCCTCCAAATGGTAATGTTTCTCGTGTTTGCCACTTTATAATACCAAATAAAAATAATATTTAAACATAATATTATGTACTATTTGTATCATTTTGTCTAACAAACACACACGTGCAAAAGAAAAAAGACAAAATAGTAAAGCAAAATGCACAAAATACGTGTATAAAATAGACACTCTTACCACATTTTGATATGGACAGGGTAATGCTGCTGGAAATATTCCAAAATGTCCATGCATTAAACTATTATCTGTTGTCATATTATAATTTCCTCCACCAAGTTCTTCTACCCCTTTCGTTTTATTCATATCAATAAATTTCATTCCATTCCAACTAGGACTACAATTAGTGATAAAATCTATATTATTATTATTATTATTATTAGCAGTAGCAATATTATTATTATTGTTATTATTATTGTTATTCCGAAATAATAGATTCAGAATTGATTGAGGATCTTGTACATGAGGTGGTGGTAGTTGATTGAATGATGATGATACGGACGGTATTGATGGTTGAAATGGATATCTAGACATGTTATTTAAATGTTGTTGAGGATTTCCATAAGGATAATACTGTGTATAGTTATGTACACTACTACTACTACTATTAATACTGTTGTTAGCATAGTTATTGAAAGTATCAAATGGTAGTTGATTATTTGGAGGTGTATTGAGCATGGAATAATTTTCTCTTAATTTGATCCGTTTCTTACTATTATTTTGTGTCATAAGATGATGATAATTATTATTATTAATATTAACATTATTAGAATTGTAATAACTACTTTGTACAGGCCAAAATGATAAAGAGGAAGGTGGTTGATAATTAAAATGTTGATTATTAGAATTAGAATTATGAAGAGGGTGAGGACGCTCAAATATTTTGATAATCTCTTCAATTATCATTTCTTCTTGATGTCGATTATTTTCGTTGGTGATTGAACGATCAATCTCATAAAAGGAAGAAGATGATAATGATCCATTTCCATCCAAACACTGAGTAAAAGTACTGCCAGGAATTTTCTTCTTTTTCAATGTTTTGAATGGTGGTAGCCGTGGTTTGAGTGATGATGTTAGTGGTGGAGGTAAAAATACTTTTGATTTGGACAATGTTATATGAGCAGGAAGAGGTGGAGGTGGAAGAGAGGAAATTATTAAATTTTCAAATTCATTCTTTTTCGAAAATCTATTGTTGTTTCCATTGTTGTTGTGAAATTGGACTGAAACTGGAAGTGATAAAGGACCTTGTTTGGTATAATTAAATATTTTAATATTATTGGTATTAAACCTAATATTATTATTATTATTATTATTATTAATCAAATCTCCAGACAAGTCAATCAGCTCAATACCTGATTGACTTTGATTTTGAATTTTTTCAAAACTGATTGAGCTACTACTACTTGTTGTGGTAGTTGAAAATTGCTGCTTTCGTTTTGAACCAGATGATTTGGTCTGGTTTGGCATGTTTCCTGTTGACACCGATAAAGAAGTAGCCAAAGACTTGACTGGGAAGACATAATTATTTGACAACTGAGATGAAGCTGAAGAAGATGATGATGATGATGATGGAGAAGATAGCAACGGTGGAACTTTTTTAAGTAGTAGAGATCTAATTGTTTTATCCGAAGGGAAATTTGGAAGGGTGACTGTTTTTTTATCATCATTATTATTCACATTATTAATACTACTACTACTACTAGCATTATTATTATTTGGAATGGCTTGTGACTTGACTATAGATTGAATTGACTCATCAACAGTTTTGTTTACTTGATCATTGTCACCATCTCTGTCTGTATTATCTTTTTGAATATCTTTATCAATATTATTATCATTGATACCATTTTTTCCTTGTTGGCCATTCTTTTGTATTGTTTCATTTTTATCATTCGACTGGTCTTCTCCTGAAGCTGATAATAATGTTGCTACTTGTACAACTGTGTCTTCTGCCTTTGCATCTTTCTCTTTGTCTTCCGTTATTAATGAATCTTGATCCGTTTTTCTATCATTGACACTGATTGGAAAGATATGAACACTTTGAGTATTAGCTTTGATGTTCACATCATTATTATTATGGTTGATCGTTTGTTGTTTTTCAATAATTTGTCCAGCTTTCACCCTCATTTCATGAATGTTTGTATTATCAATGTGTATTAGTTTTTTTTATTGATATTCTATTACTATTCTAAATTTAATTCACCACGTTTATCTCAAATTTCAATCCGTATAACGCATAATATAAACATTATATATTATGTAGTGTAATTTATATTCTGTACTTTAAACTAAACCTCCCGAACCACCATTTTAAACTTTATTTTTCATTTTCAACTTGTCTAAATGTCTAAGTGCACACTAGTACACTGGGTATTCTGTTTGTTGAATACACACTACAAGCTCATGAGCAGTCTATTTTTTTCATTTTTAAAACCGTAAAAAATCTTTTCAAAAAAACCAAATGTCAGTTGACTTTTGAAACTTGAATGATAATAATATTATAAATAAGAAAGTGAAAGAGAAGCCGAACTATATCATATGTACAATAAAAAAAAGTGAATATGATTTTTATAAGTTATATTGATTTCAAAAGATACGTAAGCTAAAGTACATAATACATAACACATAATAACAAATAAAAATGTTTAAAAATGACAATGCTTATGCGGAGGAGGAGAGAAATACGAAATACGTAACATTAAGTTTGTACATTGCATTTGCAAATATAAATATATAGAGATATACATGTAAATTATAAATACTAATAAATATGTAATAAACGTTTACTGTTTATTATACGTTTATGTGTAGTAATGTTTAGTATTTAATGTGCATATATTTACGTACATGAAAAAACGGCAATGGTATTTGATTACCCCCAATCGGAAGAAAAAGGAGGATGAGGAGGACGGCAACTGCAATGGTAATACATATACATGTATAATATACTACTAGAAAAATGCCATTACTAGTACTGGTGGTCGTGGTAAGTGACAGTGACGACGAGGATGAAGAAGAAGCCATGCTAAATAAAGTATTAACTATGATGCCTTATGCATTTCTGTATTATGTATATTATAGTTAATAATGTTGAGGTAGAGAGAGTGAGTGAAAATATTGTGTATCAAAGCAACATGTACATAATCGTATTCATTTTAAAAATCATAGTTCATATTTAGTGTGCATGGAGAACGTTGATAAATTTTGAATATAGTAATAAATTTGTTTTATTATGATTCTCTGGAAATGATACAAAAGTAGAACAATGAATGAATGGTACGGAAGTTTTAAGTTACATCCAGTAATAATAATACTAATATAATATATGATAATGTGTACCATGCGTCTACTGTCTACCTTTGTGTCTTTCATTTAGACACTTGTCACATAATATGAAACATACAAATATTAAATGTGTCTATAGTTATTTGTTATATATATATATATATATATATACATAATATGTACAAATTTTACAACTTAAAATTAATATTCAGCCTCATTTCAGTTTTTTTTTTCGTGAATAAACTATATAGTATAGTAATAATTATTCTAACTACAAAATGTGATAAAAAATATAATACTTGTATGCATTGAAAGTTTATGTATTATTAATTATTACACTCATGATCACTGATTTCAATCACGTATTTTTATGTTTGCTTCTGTGCTGCTACCTATATTATAATACTATTATTTTTTATGCATTCAATTTTTTCACATAATATTCCTCATAATATATTATCTAAAAATTCTAGTCAAAATCTGGATTATTTAAAGGCATTTTGACGTGAATATCATGTTTTTGACCTTATATAATATCAGATCTGTACAATAATAAAATATGATTTGGTATGCAAAATATATCATATATAGTAAGGGAGCAGCCTTATTCTATATACATGAATCCTCAATAAAACTAAAACACACAATATAAATAATACTTATGGACACTAATTAAATAATAACAAAAATAATGATTATAGGTATTGAAAAAATAATAATCTCACGTATTTTATGCTCATGTTAATGGATTTTTACCGGAGGAACAAATCAATATTGAGGTAGCCTCTCTGTGGGTCGTTACAGAAAAGCCATGGATTATCTTGAGCTGGAATCTTGAATACATTAAAAGTGGTCATTGCTAAATTACTATTTTGACACATCAGATCACCAAGTCGGACACGTCTCAAAGCATCCAATTGTTCCTGAGTGAAGGAACCAGTTTGTCCACCATGAGTGAAAAAGAATCGATCTCCATGCTTGAGTCTTGTGTAATACAAAAAAAAAAACCAAGGAATTAAATTAGTCAAGTATAATAATATATGAAGTATAATGTACACGAAGAAGACTTTTTGTGCACTGAGCAGTCTCTTTCTCTCTCTCTCTACATACCTGATTGATATATTTGTATTGTTTATTTGATATGGCTCCTATAAGAAATAGTGTGAAAAATAATGAAAACAAAATACTTTAGACTTGAGAACTTACCTAGCAAATTGTCGGGATTTGAGGCAGTTAAAGGTAGCTCCAGAAATGGCACCTGGAACTGGAAATTCGATCAAACCCCCAGTAAACAGATCAACGTCAGTTGGTTCAGTGTAGAACTGTTGAAGTTTCTTCCAGGCTTCTGCTCGGATTTCTGCTGGAGGGCTGTCCCAGGTAGTCAAAGGAGAAAGCCCACAAATTTGTCGATATACAGAATAAGATTGAATACCGTGTTCTCTGCCCCGTTGAAGGTTACGAGCGATCAAATCCCCACCAAAATCATCTTCTTTATTTCTTAGAAGAAAATTTCCTAGATCCTCAGTGACAAAGGGGTCATATGTTTGTGCATTTTGTGCCATGAGTCCTCCAAGAATGTAATCATAGCCAGCTCCATTGTTCTGCATGATTTGAGTAGGGTCGAAAAAGTTGTCACGCACAAGATAGAATCCAACTTCCTGGAGACCAACCATTAAACGGCTAAACCATACAAAATTAAGAAAAACTCTTTATCAAATAACATCTAAATCAAATAACTGATCATAATAATAATATTATGATCATGTACTCTAGTATTTAGCAGTTTTGAGGAAAACATGATTTGAAATTTTTTTTACAAAAACACTTACATGAGTCCATTTATAAGTGTATGACCTGAAACCGACAAGAATTTAAGAGATAAAATTTTAGTACATTTGTGAAAAAATCCAGACTGAAAAGTGACATTATTGATTTTCAATTTGTCATTTTGAAATTTGAATTGAATTGTCTCACCGAAACGATAGGCTGCAGTTGCAAAAGAGTTGTAAATGGAAGGATCTTGGCGAGGATCGTATGTTGAATAGGCATTTTTCACAAGAGTCAATCCAAATCGGTCCATTGCATGTTCTCCCAAAATAATTGGCAAGTATTCACCTGTTGTTATTTTTTTAAAATAAAAAATAGTATCATGTTAGTTTGGATTGTGCGTGTGAGAGATACACAATGTTGACTAAATACTAAATACACTACATAAATACTCGGATATGATGCCAAACCAAAAATTCACACTTACAATAATAAAAGTCACTGGAAAAGACTTACCATAGATAATGTTTTGCCATTCAGCGATCAAAATTCGTCTAGATTCTTGATACACTTGTTCATCGGACCATAAAGGTCGGCGAGATTGGATGAGATCTGCAAGTCGATTGTGTTCTCTGAATACTAAAGTGTGCATCGTAGTCAGTGCTGGCATTTCATTTACCCTTTCATCACCTCCCTATGAAATTAGTTCATTTACATACTATTAGTTATAATATTGTATAGTGTACTATTATATAAATTATAATAATATCATTATTCCAAGTTTGAGACAGATCATTTTTTTCTTCTCATGCACATACTTATTATTATAAGTAGGTACTATAATATACTTTTACAGCTACATATCACATAAATACTCGGATGGTTTTTTTAAGGATATTTAGTAATATTTTACCATGAAATAACCCATGAATTCAATTCCTTCTCCAGTCAAAGCTCGAACTTGATCAACTTCTGGCATCATCTTTGGATTTCCATGATGAGACCTCATTCTGCCACCAGAAAATTCTCGAAGTTGTCTTCCACGCACATCTTCCGATCCGTATAACATGCTGGCATCAAGAAATGCAGTGAGAATGTTGAATTGTTCTCTGACACCAGTGGCAGTTGGGAAGCAGTAGGGTGTGGAACGAGTAAAATCCATACAAGTTTGTGGTTTCTTCACTTTAGAGTAAAAAGGATCATTTGGGAAAATTTGGATGGGCCAGCAATCCACATCTTTCACTCCGTGACAACATCTATGATCACTCTCGGGCGTCAATGTAAGGTCCTGTATGTAGAACATTATTTATGATGATTATTTTGAGTGTTAAAAAAGTAAACACATACAACACAGAACACAGACAGAGTAAAGATAGATAATATTGGTTGATTACATCAACCTTTGATGGTTTAAAAGAGAAAAAAGAAAAACAAGAAATTCATTCACTTACGTGATCTAGAAATTGTCCCACTTGTGGTACCATATTTGTAATTTTCAAATCTGGAGAAATGTGATCATGATGAACAGATGCACTGACAACACGAGCATTGGGAAGTGTAGAATCTGCCCAGCCTCCTCTTGGCGCATTGTAGCCATCTTGATAAATAGCAGGGACGAGTCGGGAGAATGCAGTAAAAGATGAGCCCCAAAGAGGATGTTCTAAATTATTACAAGTTCCATCAATTGTTCGGTACTTTGAGAAAGGATCACATTCAGTAATTTGTCGATGGCAATATTCTGGAAGTCGAGCAGACAAAAGTTTTACGGCCATTCTTTTTGGCATGCTGTATCTGCGGGTCAGAATCTCATAGGCACGAATGTGGACATTGCTCACACGACCAATTTTCTGAGTGGTAGGAGTAAATTTACAATAAGTATGTGAATTATTTCCAGTTCCAATTTCATTGATTCCTCCATGTCCAGAAGAATGGGCTCCATGGTGTCCATGTTTATGTTCAACATGAGTTTCCACAGTTGTTTCCGCCTCTTCAATCGCATTATTCATAAGGGTTACAAGTGATGGGTCTTCGTGTAGTTCAGAAATTCCAGGATTTGATGTCACAACTGTTTGTGCGGGTACCTGGATGTGTTGTGTGGGGAGTCGTTGCTGTTGTGGTTGTTGTTGAATTGATGGTGGTGGTGGAGGTCTAAATTGAGGTGTTAATTGAGCTGCTTGAGCTTGTAATTGACTTGGACGTTGTTGAGTAGTTTGAATTGGTTGTGTTTGTTGCTGGAAGACAATTTGCCTTGCAGGCTGGAATTGAATTCTAGGTTGGATAAACTGGATTTGTTGAGGTTCTGGTGAACACGTGACGCTGGAGATGAGAACGGAGAAAACAGATACAAGTAGAACATTCATTGTGAGAAACTGAGAGTCTGTACTGGATTTTGAATAGCTGATACATAAATCCACAAATTTTTCTAATAAACTTTTCTTTCCACGAAAAATAATTTTTAATTTATCTTTGTCCTTCTCTCCAGTACCCACAACCATTTTCAGTTTATGCTTCTACTATCAAAATAGAAATAATATTATTATTTGATTTGATTTTTTTAAAAAGAACTTTCACTTTTTGCTGAAACACACGAGTAGTATTATTATTATTTACAGAGTTGGTTAAAGTGGGAAAAAGACGTGGTAGAAATGAAAGGATGGAAGGAGCACAAATCCATTCACAATAATGATTATGTAGTTGTTTGTTTATTTGGCGGTGATGATGATGTCCTGTGTGTATAATGTTGATGGTGATTATGTAAAAAGAGAAAACAGAAGAGACAGAGTAAATATTTTATGTTTGATTACATCAACGTTTGAACATAAAGAGAAGAGAAACAAGAAATTTAGGCACACAAACACACACACATTCACTTACTCGATGAAATGAAATGAAATGGAAACTGAAAGGTAAAGACACAAACTTGAACTAAACATCTCTCCCTTATCAAGCCACTATATATCGTTTCAGAGGAAAACAGAGGAAGATCTTCCTCTGTTTTCTTCTTCTTGTTCATTGCATTATGTATATTTTCATATCATATTACTTGAACAACTGTGTATACAGATTACGTGTACAACTAGTTACTGAGTCAGTGGGACAAGCCAACTACAGAACATGTACCTTCCTGTAGACAACTACAAAAGTCCTTACCCCGTACATACTTGGATAATTGTACAATACTATATCATCAGCGTTATATTATTATTAATATATGGTTCTTCTTGATTGTTGTTATACAAACATATGACATGTGTGTGTGTAAGTTCTGAATGCATTCATATTAGAATTCGCACATGCGATGCGGTGAGAGTGAAATCTGCAAATCTACTCACCTGATCTACCAGAGTAGAGAGGGGTGCTCAATTTTTATTTGCACAGACACGCTAACTTGAAATTTTTTCCTTTCTATCATAATATTATTTGTTTCATGTTGGAGAAAAAATACTAAGCGGTGTTGAAGTTTATGTTTATGGCAGGCCTGTAAGTGGAAAAAAAGAAGTAGTGGTACGCTGAGCTCAACATGCAATCTTATCTAGTGTAAGCTGAAATATTTTCTCATTCTATCTAGTGCAAATTTTTGGTGAAAGAAAATTTGTAGCAACTTGTGATTATGAGCTGAATTATGATGGTTTTTTTCAATAGGAATTCCATTATATAAAATTACACGTATTTTTTAACTAACGCAATAAGTGATACAAAAACTTGTAATAAAAAATTATCCTACCCCTTCATAAAATCCGTATCCGGTGACGTCATGGTCTGTGTAACCCTAGAGAAATGGCCATTACTCTGGCTAAGAGAAATTGCTATTCATTTATGGCTAAGAGAAATAGCCATTATGCGAACTCAGAAAAATAGCCATTACGTTAGATAAAGAAATTGTTATTATTCGGGCTAAGAGAAATGGCTATGAGCTCGAAGCAGAGCTATTATTTTGGGCA
>JAQGBH010006409.1:0-12555 GCA_034698265.1 Sminthurinus aureus | reverse complement strand
TTATATGTAGTGAAATTTTAATGGAAATCCATTAGATTCTCATCGAATTTTAATGGAATTTAATGAGATTTTCGACCGTAATCTCATTAGATAGCACAATAATATTTTTTTCTGAGGGTTGTAGTCAAATTGTTAATTTTTGTAGTAAAGAAGCAACTCACGATGGCTCTGGTAATTAGTTCTCCAATAAAGACCGTGGCGATAATAACTTATCCATGACCTTGACGCACAAATTGTTTTACATAAAATGTACAATAATGTCTAATGTCTATCCCCTGATATGTACAATGAACGTTGCGAATATACTCTTCTGCCTATTGCCTATATTGTGTATTCTATATTCGATATCAACTTTGCAGAACATGACACGAATGAGAAAAATGCAGAAAAGTGTAAATTGCTGAAACTACTGATTTTAAAATGTTTATTCAAAGTGATGACATGATCAATTTTCCATTTTTATTTAAAATTTGCATGCGCTCAGTCCTCGATCTTGAATCTTGAATCTTCAAAATTGCCAAAGCATTTGTAATTTGTACCTTATACATTGTACATAAACACTAAAAATATTTAATTGGAAAATCCCGTTTTTTACTTGACAAGTACTTTGATGTGAAAAAATACAAAGTACAAAGTATTTTAAATTGAATATTCAATTTTATAAAGTCATCACACTCAACGCTCAATGTTCATCGTTCAGTCTTCTCACTGCTTTTTCCGTCAGAATCCAGATTTTCCCATTTGAAAGCTGTCGTTTACTGGCTGCTCGAATTCTGAGATTACTGAAAAAACTAGGAAGTTGTGTGCAATACACATGACATCGACCACCCAAATTGGTGTGTACGCGTAAAATACAGAATGAAAAATACAGAATACAGAAATGAAGTAGTCACTAGTCACGGATTTTATAATACTAATCAATTTAAGATATCTTTTTTATAGGCAGATTTTGTAGTTGGCCAGCTTGAAAATTGAATTGAAAAATTAGAGAATATAATCAAATTCTTTCTATCTTTTGCAAGTTTGCAAGTTGAGCGAAAAAATTTCAAATTTTAATTTCCAATTTGAAAAGTAGTGGGTATAGACAAATGACGCATTTAGCTATGTAGAAAAACGTGTGGGACCTTTAGATTTTTATGCATCATACATCATACATCATCATACACACATATGTTTTAGATGGATAGCTATTAAACGTGGAATACCAATGTCTATTATGTAATTACTTTGAACGATTTAATGCATGTTTCAAATTTGTGTGTGTGTAAGAAGCACAAAAGATTGACACGCTTCTGATCAAAATTATGCATATCTGTATTATAATATCTTATGATGTGGAATTTCATTCCTACAACTCATCCTTTGAGCCGGATCCATGGATAATCAACATGTATACACAACAGCAGATAGAGCAGATAGACATACGTTATATATTGTATAGGGTATAGATGAGACTTCTATGTGTGACTTTATTTTCTCCTTTCTAGAAGCTTCATCAAAAAAATGCCTCGAGTAAATGATCTCAATTGAATTTTTAGTGTCCACTGTATAGTCTGTATAGTGAACATGAAATAAATTGCTAGTTCCTTGGAAGTGTCGATTCATCTTCAATTCATCTCCCGTCTCTCTCAATTCTCAATTTCAATTCAGCTTATTTGTAATACGTAGAGTCTAGAGTCCAACCAAATTTTTTAGTCATTAATCCCTTTTGTTTGATTTTGTTGGATCATTTCTTTAACAAACACAAAAAACATGAGGAAATTTTATTTTTGCATCTAATTCTTGCCAAAGACTATACGAACGACGAAAGACAAACGACCATTAGCAAAATGAAGGAAAAACGAAAGTTCATTACAGAAAATTACTTTTCTGGATACTGACTAGACTAAGCGGACGTACCAAACTTTTGTCTATAGTGTAAAATAACCAAGAAATTGAAAAGTTCAAACACATGCACTCTTCCTGAGTGTATCAAAAGAAGGAGATCAAATATGTGTATTATGTGTAGCAAAAAATGAGTAAATAGAAGGAAGGTCCATAATTATACATAGTACATGTAAATGTTGTACTTTGGGATGAAAATACCAAGGGATAGTTATGGGATATGGGACCAATCTATAGTTATGAATAGAAAAAAAGGCAGTTGAAAAACTGAGTCGAAAGTTGACTTGGAAGAATATTTCACGGATACATATATGCAGCTACAGTACTCTCCTCTGTTATTTGTTAGCTCTTGGCTCCTGAATCTTCACACCTCTTGCTAAATTTTGTTGGATGTTTTGGTTGTTCTTCTGCTTTGGTATTTGGTACAATCTGGATCTTTGCATCATTCATTGTGTATCATGTACTATCATACAATAAACCATAAAAGAGTAATAAGGGATGCACGTATTTTGCTGTTTTATGTATTTGGATCAAAATGATTGCTCTGATTTCACCTCCCACTTTTAATTTTATCATTTTTTTTCGATAGAATATAAAATATAATTGCCCAAATGTATCCTTGATTCATTATCATCATCATTATGGAAAATTTTGGCTGTGTTCCATTTCTCTCGGGTCTCGGGAACTTCAACGTAAATATTCGACACCAAAGTGCAAGAGCATTGTACATTGTACGTTGTCCATATCTTAATTTCTAAATGTAGATTCCAGATTACGAATTACATTACAACCCAACAATCCACAGGCTCAAAGGAGAGGTACAACACAGAATACTTATTTATTACCTTGTTATTTCATCTAGATGAACTCTAAACTCTAGGTACTCTTTTATTTACTTTACTATTTACTCAGATACAAATAAAGCAGGGAGATTGAAGAGTGTACATAATATTATGATATCATCATATAAAATGTTGTGTACTTCAATTTGAACTGTGTAAAAGATTAATAATATAGTTGCCCATTACATTTATACAGATAACACTCGGCGTTTTCTTGCTCTAGAGGAATGGCTCAACTAATAACTAATAAACACAAATTAAAGAGAACAATGGGGCGAGTGTACTTTTTAAAATAGGAAATTAACCTAAAAAACTGATTGTAATCACATAATTTCTATACATTTAATATTATTATATCATTTTATTTTCAAACAGGATATCTACATATTTAGACTTTAGTGATTCAGACAAGAGTAAAGAGTAAACCAGTTTTCTGGCGTACGTACTACATTAGTACATATTATAGTAAATTGTAATATATAATTTCATGCTTTGATATTTTGATATTACAAATCTCTGGAAACTGGAAATGCATTTTCAGTTTCGTTCTGAACTCTACAATCTGATGATTTTAAATCAGAAATCAGAAATAAGGATTTAATTCATCATTCATCTTTATTTTCCTCATGTTCAAGAGTCAAAACTCAAAACTCGAAACATGCAAAGATCTCTTCTGTTTCTTTGAGATTCAAGATTCAAGACACGAACTATTTCTATGTATTTTACGTGCATCCTTCTATCTTCTATCAATACCTACCATTGTGTGAGATGTGAGTTGTGAGTGGGCATAACGTGTAGAAGAAATGTAAATCTTTTATATCATTCATCTATTTTCCTCTCGTGCTTATAGTTTTTTTTTTTACATTTGTACATCAGCATCAGTATTTTCAAATTAGCAGTCCGAAGGATTAAAAGGTTCAATCTTCTTCAAACTTCTGACTTCTAATGTCTGCTGCATGCATGTGCACTTTAAAATTTAAAGCTATTGAACACCGAACACTGAACACTGACATGTGTTGAGTGGTGAATGGTCATAAAAACAAATGTGTCTCCTTTTCACCTTTTGGAGTTTGTTGTCATTTGTGAATTGTGAATTGTGCACAAGAAACGAATTATTATTACGCGTGAAACACCACAAAAAGATAAAAGGCGCACATTATAATATGCTCGTAGCTTTTGTATATTGTGCAAATGGAAAATGGGATTTTTGTTCTCTCTCATTCTATGCCGAATTTCAAATCCATGTAAAGAAAATAAGTACTTTTATTACTTATAGCTTATAGACGATGAAGACAAGAGGAAAAACTGCAAAAGAGTTTTCTGTGGATTGTGGATATGTGTGATATTCTATGTTAATTTGTCTACAATAATGAGGAACGAGGAACTACAGAGGAGAATCGCCGCACTTTGAATAGTGAAGATGAAGACAAATGTAAAATGACAATAATTAGATACTTTTCCGAGGTCTTATGAATAAATGGGCAATTCAATTCACAGATTATGTTTGATGCCTGGTCACGCATTTCACGCCAAAGTCATATGTATGTATGTATTATGTGTACATTTAGAATTTTTAGTATGTATATTGATGATGTACATTGTAAATTGTACGTGCTCACTCGCTCTTTTTGCCTTCCCATTTATTTCTGCACAGAAATGCGAATGGACATGCACTCATAATATATAATACATAATACATATTGTATAGAGTATAGACGTATGGATTTATTATAATTTATAATGCATTATGTTTATGTAATGTGACGTTCTAAAATACAATCGGCAAAATATCCATTTTCACATTTTTTTTCCTCGTGTTTTGCTCAGCTAGTGACTGGTGTACTTTGTATTTTGTATTAGGCATTTAAGGAACTTGGAGTTCCAAGTTAATTTGCAAGCTTCAATTCCAAATTCCAATGCCATCACGCTAAAGCTAAATCATTTTTTTGTAGACAATATAATGGATATATTAAACACATGGCATACAATTCTAGGGACTAGATACAAGACGCGGGCAATAGAAAATCCTAGACTGTAGGAGCTACATATAATAGAATAAGAGAAATATGAAAAGGCATAATGCGAACTGACAAATTATGTGTACACACACTTTATGAAAATGGAAAATGGCTAAAAAGGGAATGAATTTTATTTTTACAAAATTCACATTTTGAATCCGGGATAAGGACAAATGAGTGAAATAGAAAAGTAAAACGAATAATGTATGATAGAAATACTGGTAAGATTGTAGAATGCGAATGTAGAAAGTAGAAAGAATTGCAAGATTCAAGATTCAAGATTCTCACCTTTGGAGAATATCACATGCAGTATGTAGTATGTAATATGTAATACATATTTACATTCAGCATACAGACAGTTTTGCTGCTGGTCATTCAGGAGTTGTAAAAGTTGTAAGGGGAATTTAAACGGTGAATAATACATTGTACTTTGACTACTTGGGTCATTAAATCCATTCCAAGAACTTCTCCATTCTCCATCAATCATTATTTATTTGTTCCCCATTTGCCATTTTTCTCTCCCTATTACAGAAGAAAAACTTGAAAAAGTTTCTACGTATTTTCCATAAGAATTCCTGCTTCCACTTATGAAACATCTTTTACTGCCAAATAAAATGTTCATACTGTGCAAAATTTTCTTTTAAATTTTAAAGTCATACTGCCATAAACCCATACAATGTACAGTGGTGGAAGAAAAACACATTGAAAATGGAGCTAGTCCTTACAACTAATTCTAATGTATTCTAAATTCCAAGACATTGATGAGAAGTCCTGAAAAATGTCACAAATTTTAATATTTTACCAACGACACTTTAAACGTTCTTACATTTGAAACAACAAATGTAAAGTATTTACTGATGAGCCACATAAAAAATATGTTTTTGTAGTTGTTTTTCCTTCTTCCGTTGGATGTTTAAATTTTAAAAGTGAAAGTCTCACCTGCACTTTTTGCAAATTCCACCTTTGCAAATTTTTTGATTTGTAGATTCTGATTTTTGCACAAGTTGACGTGTAATTCATATTATATGATTTATGATTTACAGTGTTAGTACTGCAGGTATAAACGCTAATTAGAGGTCAAATGCTGAAAAAACCTGAATAACTTTATGCATGTTCAATGTTCACAGTTGACCGTTGCCTGTTTCTGTCTCCTTTCGCTGATTTCGTCATCGCGGACCATGTTTTTGTTCTTCCTCTTTCTCGTCTTGTTAGATACCTGCCAAAGTTACTTTTCTATTCGTCATTAAGAAGCCGAGAAGAATATAAATTAACATGGAAAAGCCACAAGTCATCTTCTGATCAATAATCATACATATATAAAGCGAGAGAAAAAAAGAATTGAGAAGGAGAATGAAAAGGTTTGTCTTATTTTCTGATCGACTTTTGAAACTGAAAACACAAGACAGAAGACTCATGACGATTAACATTAAAACTTTTTATGACTATGTGCAATCTGCAATCTATATTATATCCGATCGATGCGCAATTGGATCGAGTATGTAGATCGAAACATGATTTAAAATATGTACATGTATAGCACATTAAAATTTGAATGAGAAGCAGTAGTTGCAAGTTGCAAATGATATCGAGCTTCTGTTTTCCCTGTAATAAAGTAGACATCTTTTCTTATTTAATAAATTATATATTCAACTCAAACTGAGTATTTCGTATGTAGATAATCATGACTATACCCTCACTTTATCCTTGCACCGTGTAAGTTATAGTACGAGCTACGAGCTACTAGCTAAATAATTTTTGATTGATTTATTACATAATGATACAATTAAACCGCAAAGTGCAAAGAAAAAGATGGTAAAAGTACAACAAGAACAAACTCCGCATCATCTAAAGCATACGGTGTAATCTATAGGGAAAATGGAACTCAATAAATGATGAAAAAGATAACAAGGTATCTGCATTTTAAATCCAAAATCAATCCTTAAACAATATTTTCTTTCCAATCCCAATGCCAATGATGGAGACAATTATAATGAGCAGCGAACAATGAACAACAATGATTATATTGTCCTACGTCTATTCGGCATTATTATATTACATCAATAGTTATACTTTTGGCTTCTATCTTTCAACTTCCATAGTTGTCCATCGAGTTTGTTATTGATTCAGCAGTTGCAGTTTTATTACGCTAAGTTGTATCATGTTAGTTTCGTCTTTCATCGTCTTCGGCTTATTTGTTCAGTGTCAAATGAGACAAATTCAAATAAAATATTTGAGGAATTATATGTTAAAGAATATGAATGTTATCCTCATCTGATGTTAAATCAATATGAATGTTCAGTAGTCAAAAGTTGGTCTCAATCAATAATCAATAGCAAACACCAAATACCAGTATTATTTTGTTTCATCTTAGCGACATTGACTCATTTCAAATTTAGTTTAGCTTGGCTGGACTTTCAAATTTCATTTGTATGTTTACTCAATACTTAATGCTCAATTCTCAATAACTTGCCCTCATAAACAATTTTAACCTGGACAGTCAAAAATATAAAGCAAGTGGAAGAAATAGGCACGAATTATTTGGGAATGTACCAGAAAGAACATTGTATGTAGAAGATCAAACTCTACAAGTTTTCATTTCTTGTATGCTCTTGTTTTTTAGTTTGTACGTCTCCAGTTTTTCGTAGTGGTTGTCGAGTATTGGTTATTGGTTGAACTGATTAGATTTAGCGTATGTATGGCTTGTAAAATTCTGCGTTATCATTTCTTATATTAAATTTCTTATAGTCAATAGTCAACTCAAGTCTCAATCAAGCAGAAAAGTAAAGAAGAGGACGATGAAGTCAATTCAAGTTTGGTTCGGTTGTCAGTTGTCAGTTGGCTGGTTATCTCCACTGGACACCACATTTGCAAATATTTGATTCCTTTCATGATCATCACAGATAATTTATTGGTAGCATTTCTCTGTAACTTGATTAATAAAAAAAGACGATCAACAGTCACAGATACAAGATACCTGTATTATTTAAATACACAGAGCAGACACGCCAAATGTACACAGTGCAACATATACAATATACAATATACAACTTTTGTATAATGAGATAAAAATTGAATACTAAACTCAATTAATGATCAAACAAAAAGTTTTAAGTACTTGTCTTGTCTTCATTACCTGTACATTGTACATATAGTTTTTAACTTTGTGAGGAATTTTCCCTACTTTTCTACTTTACGTAGTGCAAAAAAGTTAACATGTATCAACAGTAATAGCTATTTTTATATTTTATATAAAATACATTGTACATACTTTTTGTCCCTTCTCATTACTCATTACACAGCGATGCAAAAACGATGAACCCGGCTAATCAAATTTGTTATATTGTTTTTATTGATGCCAACTTTTGTGTTTTGTGTCATCAACTAGTTACTTGATACAAAACCTGAAAGTTTTACTATCGCTTCAATAAAAAGTTGCCATAAAAAGTGGAGAGTTGAATCAAATATCATATGTGACATCTTCTAACTTGACAGTTGATACCTTCTTGGTTGTTGGTTCTTGGCTCTCGATTTTTCAGTTTTGACGAACAAATCAAAGTTGACAAATACATTCTATATTTTCTGTACAGATAGAACCGTAATCCCAATATCATTACGTTGTAGCAAGTTTTTTCACTGTGCATTTCCACTGTTTATTATGTATATAATGCATCAAGTTGAATAAGATGAGCGCAAACAAATTCCAATGCACTAACAACAAGCAATAAACAAGAAGAAGACGAAAGAAAAAATGTGAAAAAACTACAATAAAGTGCTATCTTTTACATTCATTCATACGTCATACCTAATGCTCAATGCTAATAATGTTAATTCAGCGAGTTTTGTTCATTTTAAAAAAATTCAAAGTTTGAAAGGAGGTATAGAGAGTACTAATTAATTTTGTAATAAATCATACAAGTGCCGCTGCATCTTTTTCCGTCGGCGTTAACTACTCTTGCTTAATTTTCCTCATAAAACTGAAGGCTATCTGATAAGACGACGTAATGAGTTTTTCACCTTTTGCCTTTTATATCTACAACATACAACAATGTTAATATCGTACGGCTGTGTACTAATTATAATACAAATTTTACTAAATCTAAAGTCCACGGACTATGCTAAAATATAAAATCATGGAATTATAAAATGTATGCAGTAACCAGTATAAGCATCCTCTGAAGGATTCTGCCATTTACATTGTACAATGTACAGACAAAAAACACCATGAAAGCTTACAAAATTTTCACTACTTTTTTCTCCATAAATATACATGAAGCATTAAACATTACGTATGATCACACAGCCGTAATTGTGTATACGCGTTAATACGTAAAATGTAAACCCCAAACAGTAGAGACTATTTTAAGCCATTTTAAGCCATTTCCAAGTCAACTGCAAAATTCACAGGTTACTGCAACATGCAGCACGAAACAACCAACAACCAACAACCTATGCAGTATGAAGGCAAACACGTTATAGAAAAAGTTAAATGGATGAAATATTGATTTTTTTTCTAACATCAGTTTTCCTACAATCAGCAACAATGTTTAAATGCATAATACATATGCTAATATGACATGATGATGATGAATGGTGAATACTGAATGGCGTCATTTACATATAATATATAAAAAATACATTCCTAATATGCCTAATGTGTAATGTGTAATACATGTGCAATAATAAAAAATAAATATTCGAGATTAAACACATTTTCCCTTCCAGTTTGTAGACACGTTTATCGTATCCAAAAATTATTACTAATATTTCATACTTATAACTTATATAGCTGATTGCTCAATTAGAGGATTTGAAATAAAATGATTGTGTAAATGTGAATTATCGTGTGTCCATTGTTTCTACATTCTAGATTCTACACATTTGAATACTGAATACATTGTACATTTTATATTCTCCATTCTCCATGTTTTCCTCACAATATACAATGCACAATGCCTATAAACTCACAACTCACCCTCTCCCTATCATTTATAAGTGATAGATTCATGCACACTAGATTACTGGATTCTAGATTCTAGTATTTTCCTCCAAAATAATTACATGGCAGAAGAGAGGTGGAAAGGCGGTGGAGGTATTATCAATTGCGAAAATTATATATTGGCACCGAGATTTTCCTTATCGTTTTCCTTTCTTCTATTCTTTCTCTTCAAGAATCAAGAATATATCATAATCCTAGATTGTCGATTGAGAATTGAGAACGTACATACGATTACCATACAAATTTCATATTTAGTGAGGCTCGCCACTCGCCCTTAATGGGTCTTTTGTCTCCTCTGCTCTAGACTCTAGACTCAAGATGTAAGACTCAAGACGTAAGTATCACACTTTAGGTACAAATTGCAGAAAGGAGGATCTTTCACGATAAGATTCATGAGAGTATTATTTGCTATACTTTTTTTAGTCAAGAAAATACGCTGGTGATTACTAAATTCATGATTCATGTGTAAATTCTATATGTCAATATAGTAATGCTGTACAAAATGTATGAAATATACATGTTCATAATTCACGACAAGTGCCAACACTCCATGTTCCATGTAAAATGTACAATGCTCGTGGCTAAATGAAAAAAGATGAAGGTTGTCTCATCATCTTTGTTGTACCTCACTTTGCCCATATTTTCTATTACTTTTCTTATCCATTAGAACACCAAATAATTACAGCAATTAGACGGCATAACACGGACAACACGGTGATGTTGAGTGTTGAGTGCTGAGTATTATTGGAATTAGAGGTTAGGTATGTACAATGTTACATTGTATAAAGTACAATATATTGAAATAGACTATAATATCTGACAAACCTCGTCTAGAATCTTAAAGCACGCTCACAGCTTGAAAGAGCTCATCAGTAAGAGAATGGAAAAAATAAGGTATTAACAAAAGTAAGAGAAAGTGAGAAAATACCTTTAAACACTATGAATTATCTGGAAATTCAGTGTTATCCATGATCCATGAATCCATGACGTTGTGGGGATTTTTGCAAAATTTAAAATTACCCACTACACTTAAGACTACAGACTGCAGACTACAGATGCGAGAACTTGGATGTAAAATGATAATTTATGCATAATATTATTGCGCATTGTTTTACTATTCCTTTATAATGTATGTACAATATAGAGACAATGTACGAGCATTAGAAATGATAGTTTAATATCTAATATGATAATCATGTAAAATACAAGTTAAAACCAAATGTCGTGACAGACGCATTTGCAAAAATTCAGATACCATACATGAGGTTAATTCATTTTCGTCTTCTCTCTCTCTCTCTCTCTTTCTATATTTTATATTTGTACATTGTTCATAGTTCATATATTACCAACTGGAATCTATACATATGAAGAAGAAGAAGAAATAGAAAAAAACAATCATGCAAAAGAAACGTAAAACGGAATAATAGAATAAACATTTTGTTTTTTAACTCTTCCTCCGAGTAGTTGAAATATTTTTTTTTTATTGTATACCTGCAAATCGCTAGTCGAGAGTCGAGAGATTCGAGACATGATGAACCCAAAGTTTTCGCAAGGTCGCTAGATGAAGAAGGTCGTATATCTTCCGAGTATATTACACATATTGTGTCCATTCATATGATGTTATTGTACATTTAACTGTTTGAAAAACAGACAAGGGTCAAATTTTGGACGGTTTAAGAAAATAATCTTAGACACTTAACATTTCATGAAACAAAAAATTCTGTTGACCGTTCAGTGCCTGAACATTGAACACTGAACATTGAATGTGGATGAACAAACAAGCAACAAGCTTTTCTCTCACTAATTTATTTTTTATTACTCCTTGAACAACATTTTAATGTGCTTTATCTCAAAGACGACATATATAAACGTTAGAAATTGAAATAAGATGGAGAATGTATTCAAAAACAGGAATCTGAGGGGTTCTAAATGTCTGTAGTTTAGACTTTATTACTGTGTGTCTGTGTACTGAGAACGGAGACATGCACGGATTTGCTGTTCTTTTGAATAGATACAAAGCACACAAAACACAATGCAATTGTTTTAAGCCGATGCCAAGTGCAAAACCCTCACAAAAGGTTTTAAAATACAAGTCAAAAGTTACAAATCAATATTGAAAGAAAGTTGAAAATTCTTGCATTGCCAGTTCATAGTTTTAACTTTTAACGCCCCTCGTTCACTACTTTTACTTTTAACTTGCGAATAACAACTTTTTTGAATTTATTTGTCCAAAATACGTGTAACTTGGTATTTGAGCTCTGGTTTTGCTGTAAGATGCATGATGCGAAATTTCTTGTTATTTAAGTCATTAGTCCGTTCTGCTTAAGTTCCGAAGTGTACCAGATCAGAGATCAGCAATAGGATTTTGATGAGTAATTTAACATCTATGTATTATATATATGTATTATGTATGTGTCAGAGATTCGCTGACTTTGGTAACTAAAAACTAAGAGGTGCAAATTTTACATGGTGAATGTCTTGTTACTTGTTAGTGGTACTATAGAGACTTGAGAGAACATTTGAAAGGTATTAAAACTGGTTTTTAAAATTCTGTACGTGAAATGAGCATATCACTTGAATTATCAGGCAACTGCCAAATGCAAAGGTTTTAATCACTAGTCGTGACTATTTGAGTGTTTGATCACACACACTTTTATTTTGTTAGCCTAGGCCCAATAAATAGAATTTCAAGAAAAAAACAGCTTTCACCTCAGATTCAAATCGCATATTGAATACAAACCAAGATTGTCATTCTCTCACGATGTTACATCATGTAAAAGATTTTCTCGAACGTTTGAGAGGTAAAAATGAAACT
>JAQGBH010006408.1:0-12560 GCA_034698265.1 Sminthurinus aureus | reverse complement strand
TTTGGTGGCAGACTTTTGGTGGCAAGGTTTTGGTGGCGAAACCAATTGTTTTGGAGGCGCTGTGTATTATTTCCCTTATAATTTTTCTACAATCCGAATACCGAAGAATGAAGGAACTGGCTGATCATTGATCACATGATACAAAATGTTGAAAGTTGTCTACAAAAGTTAACCCCTATTTCCAATTTCCAATTGTCAATTGTGTTTTGTATTTACTACAGATTTTATGAAGTATGGAGAATGGAGATGGTAAGGCGTGGTACGAATTATTTTTTATGAATTATTACAATCACCTCCAACTCGAATTTCAAACACCAGTAAGTAATCTAAAAATCCTACCAGAATAACCACACTACACCTCATGTTTTATTGTACGTAGTATGTAGGTACTTAACAATTTACAAGATAGAAGATAGACGATAGAAGACGGACACAAAAGAATGGAATGGCAAATTATTTATCAGTATTTCTGTACACAATTCTCTATATCTCTACATTCTACATCTATAATCTGCAAAACTCTATACTGCATAATAAATTATAATATGCATATCACACACGATCACAAATCACAACAATGTACATTGTATATCCGTATTTAGCTAACCAGACACCAGACGCTATGGGTTTCTTTGTTGACAATGAGACTAAATTAATCATAATCGCTCCATAAAATTTGACCTATGAACCATAGCCACAGTCCACAGGCCATAGTCCACAGTCTAGTCATACCTCATACCTCAAGCGAATAAAAAAATACAGAGTACAGGTGAATTTATGTTCCGCGTTTTCCATATTCCATATTGCTCAATACTCAATACTTAATACATACTCAACGCGGATGTCCATTTCCATATTTTTTTCAGCATGCTGTCGAGAATCTAGAATCAAGTGGAATCGAGAATCGAGATGAAAAATCCTGTCTTATCATTTTATAGTTGTAGTTCGGTACTAATGACTAAACAGTAGTTCACGATCCAAAATCTAAAACTGGAACGTGAAATATGAATATTGTACATATGTATTGAATATTGAATATGCAAACTGATGTGAGATGTGGTATCATATATTTTTGGCTGTCATTGCCATTCCCTTTTACCTTGTATATTGACTATTTAGATTTTAGTTGGATTTAGGTGGCTTATTATTTATTATTATTATTAGCATTTTGGATTATGGATTATGGTATACGATATTACAGGGTGTTATTATCAATTATTATTACTGTTCAGTACATACTCAATAAGTTGTTCATTGTACATTGTATACACGTAGTACAAGGTACAATACAATGAAAATTGAATTTGGTTACACGCTAATTCTCAGCACGACATTGAGCAGGAGCAGTAGTGAACATTAGGAAACATTTAATTTTGAGTTAAACTTGACTATCTCTAAATTCTAAACCGATACTTTTGTATCCATATTGTTGTAAACCATAATGATAATAATAATACAAGACACGAAAAGTGTGTGTACTCATATTGATACAGATATTACAATTATTATTTCTCTTATTATCAATGCATGTAACATGTACATATAATGTCTAGTACTAGTAGATTAGAGCATTCTGTACAGTAAATAAAATAAATGGAATAATTATTCACCTTGAGCAGTACATATCTCTCTATTCTATATATATGCTTCATATTTGAGTTCATTTTGCTTTGAGCTTTGAGATATTGAGTTGAATTGAATTGGATTGAATTAAAGTGAATGAGAGTGCAGGAATAATTAATTATCCCAAAAATAAAGACAGAACATGAAGAATAAAGAATCAAGAACAAGTGAACATGGTAAATGCGCGTGCCAATGATAATATTATTATAATAATAGCACTACAGACTAAAAAGCTAAAAGTACACACTGCACTGTGCACTGTGCACTGCATTCCATTCAACATTTTGCAGAAAATAGCTACATCACGATCACAATGACATCCAATTCTCAATTCACAAGCAACTGAACACAGTGAACACTGAGCACCGCAGCTTTACGTCAAATTCCTTTCCAATTTCAGTTTCAAACCTTTACAACAATTAGAAGTAGCTACATAATACAGAACTAGTAAACCATGCAGTTTTACTAGTCCTCTTTTTGCAAATTGTAAATAAAATAATACAAATTTAAATGAGAAGTGGACATTCTTTGCCTCCTTGTTTCTGTTTTTGTGTGGAAATTAATAAATACTGATTAATACGGATAAATACATAATAATGGACGCTGACGATGGCCACCGGTGACTAACCGGTGGTTAACTTTTACAACAATTTTTCTCGCCAATTTTCCCTTTATTAACTGTTTACTCTTTGCATAATAGTCTTATTAAGTAATCACTAATTGCTAATAATCAGAAATCAGTATCAAAACCAGAAAGCGTATAAAAAAATAAGGCTTAGAGGTACAATTTTTGGATAAAAAATGAAAAGTCGACCGTCTCATTACAAAACATGGGGAAAATAACAAGCCCCGGGCATATTATGTACAATGTACAATATACACCACACACACACACACCAACTTAATTGATAATTGATGTAATATAATTAGCTGGCTATTTGCTCCCAATTCCCAATCCCTCTAATCTCATTCAGTTCAATTACAATATCCAATACAAATTCCTTTCACATTTACATATTTTACCTCAACTTTCATACTTCATACTTTACACCACGTTTTTGTGTTTTGTTGTGTATTATGTACAATGTTAAAATTACAGATATTCACCATCCACAATCCACCATTCTCATTTGGTTAAGCTTCTTTTAGATAATATTGTAACGATGAGCGTGTACCGTGTACCGTGTCAATACCTATACACTATACATATGATATACATATTATGTTGTATTTAAATGAACGACGATCGACGATACTATCACTATAAATTCAAAAGTGCAAGGAAAAGGCTGTACATTTTTTATTCAATTCAGAATCCAGATTCCTGGCTCAATGCTGTCTTTTTTGTTTTTTGCCAACAGTATTTTAAATGGTAGGTAGTAGGTACATTGTGCATAAGTATTGTATTCGATTGATCTCTGGTTGATTCTTTTAATTGAAATTGAATTCGATTAGATCAGTTTTCCTTCCGGCTTACACTTAAATCTTACATACGGTTTTTTTTGCAGTGTACACTGTACATTGTTCAAAGTTCATTCCTCAGCATTCCCTTTCTTACATTTACTTCCGATATTTCCTCAATTTTTTTCCGTCTTTATTGTTGGAGGTTGATGGTTGATGGAGCAGCTTATAACATGTTCTCTAGTCTCTAGTCTCCATTCTTCATCAATTTGGCAGGCACATTTTTATATCCTTTTTCATTGTGTTTTTCATTTGGATTTTGGAGTCTTGAGTAGTTCGGGCCCAAGTTGCAAGTTGCAGGATAAATGATAGATAATAGTGATCCTGTAATTAATTAAACTATATGCAGTATAATTAAACAAAAAACTTTACTGAATACTTAATACAAAATACAAAGAAAACAAGTAAGCATTGTACATTGTACATGTAGTGATGAATGATAAGTAATTTCCGTGTAATCTTTTGGCGTTTGGAATTTGGAATTTGCTCTTGAATCCTGAAACTTGAAAAAAGTTTTGTCATCTAACTTATGACATCAAATACCAAATATCAAATGACATAACCCAACACATAAAGCGTAGAACGAATAATTAATATGCATATTTTTGTGTAGGAGTTATGAGGAAATGAGCGTAAAATATGAATATGGTACGTGATAAATGGTAAATGATAAAACAGGAAAGGATTAAAAATTAAAGGGATCCAATGTCTATGTTAAAAGACGTGTCTACTACAATAATTAGCATGTATTGTGTATTTATAATCTGTACATTGTACAAGTACGACTGTAATAGAATGTACAATGTACGTATAACGTACAGCATACACTTGTGAGTAAATCGTTGGTAATTATCATGACATTTTCGTATTAGTCTAATCTTTGTATTCATCTGACTTTGTCTCCAAAACTCAAAAAGGTCCACAGTCAACAGTCTCAACATTTCCTTAATTTTAAGAAAAGTAAATGCTTTTTTTATCTAAGTATGTACCTTGTAGTTAGATATCAGATACACACTTTTTAAAAAAAAAATGTTTGTGCATATCACCGTGTCGCGTTGTCTTCCACTGAAAGCACATGCTACATAATAATAATACATAACACATGATATGATGTGTCTACAATCTACAAACTACACACTTTAAAATATAGTTAAATAAAATAGAATGGATGTGGATTGATGTAGGATTCAGCATTCAACAATTCTACATGCAGTGAATTTTCGTTTCTCTCTTGAATCTTGAATTTTCAAACCATTTTTATGAATTATCGCCTATATTTAATCTAGAATGTAACATCTAAAATCTAGAACTAAACTGATGGCGAATTTTACATTCTGCTATTTTATCTAAAGGAGACATGATTTGAGACATCTCCAAATGTACGAAAACATCAAAATTAACGACCTTGATTTTGGATGGATTGTTGATCAAAGAAAACATTATGAATGATGGATGTGAAATGTGAAGCTCAATACTCAAAACTGAAAATTCTGAAAGTGAGGAGAAACGAGTAAAGAGTAAACATGTTAGAATTTTTCATTGTCACATTGAAAATGGAAAAAAACACTGTTTCACACATGATTTTTTAAGCATATTATCCAAAATTTAAATATGCACATATAAATATTTAGTACATGAATCCTTTTTATTTTGAATTTACAGGTTATGTTTTTATTAAAGATATTTTTAATTTTTAATGTGAATTGCAAATCGCAAGTGCATATATATATATACATTATACATAGAACATGGTGCTGGTGGGTGAGTAGTGAGACCGGATGTAGAAAACTAAAGCGACGCGACGTGTAACTAGACATGGTCATACATGTCCAATGTCACTAAATTGTAAAAATAAGGAGATTTTTTGATATATGTATGTATATTTTATTTGTATTTTGTATGCATCAAGGGGTTTTGAGATTCGAGACTGTATATTTTGGAAAATGGAAATGGAAAATGTAAGTAAATAGATTTATACTTGAGACTTGATACACATTTTGCACATAAATTAGGGAAAAATTAAGGTGAATGTCATAATTTGTCATCATAAAACATAGTTTTGATTTAAATCTCACAAAGTCAGTGGAGTTTATGGTCATGTAGTTTCTTGCATGTTTATTGTGTACGTTTTTTTAGAAAATCAAGGAATTTATCTTGCTGTATCCATTATAAATTATAAAGTACATAAAACTTACAACCTATTAGATGTTAAATGTATGTAAATGTGAAGCTACGAAAAGCTCTTTGATTCCAGATTAGATATTCTATAATATTGTTTAGCATGACTGCTGAAAAGAAGAAAAGTCTTAAAACTCATAGCTCCAAAATCACTAAAACTACCCAATTTACACTCAATACTCCATAGTCAATCCTGGCTATTTTATATTATTGTACATTGTATTCAGTACTCATTTTACTCATCTTCTTCGCCTTGACTAATGATTTTGCTTGGAAATTTGAAATATGTACAATAATTTATGCAGACATCATTCATTGTTGTTGGTTCAAATGGAGGATGAAACTAAAAATTATTCTCCTGTATAAAGCATGATATAATGATAATAATTAACAGATCTATTTCCGATGGTTTAGTTTTTGGTTTGTCTCCATATGTCTTGATGAGTGAAGGATGTGAGTTCATTTTCCCATTTTCTTCCTCTTTTTTTCTGGATAAATATACTCGAGACTCGAGACAATATATGAATAGCATTATTTTTTCATGGTTAATTGTTATCCGTTACCATTTCATTTACCACTTGTGTACATTGTGTACAACTAAAAATCAAAGTCAAACCACAACTCGAATACTAAAAACGTAGACCTCAAAAGAGGAAACCACAAACGACAAATGGCAATGGCCAAAAAAGCTCAAATCTCGACTCTCGACAGTGACAATAGGACAAAAAGTATATAGTAGACAATGTAACGTACAATGTACATACGATAATAGATATGTCAGTGTATCATACTTTTGTGCTTCTTACCAAATATGTACAATGTACACAGAAAACAGAGAGTGTGTTTTGGTGTAAACGGGTAAAATTTACACAAGTACAAAATGTGCATTTCTGTTCTGTGTGTTTTTTGCACATTTTTCTGCATTTTACACATTCTACACATTCTTTTCACGTAAATGTTATGTATTACGTTGTATGTATTTAGGTTGGGGTTTCATTATCACACATCACACATGTACCATTATCCATTAGTGATTAACTCTATACCATAGATCATAGACTGTAGATATAAGATGCAAGTTACACCATGTCATTATGCAAGATATTTATTGTTATATCTAACTGTCTATGCTAAATATTTAAACGTTTACGTCCTGTCCTGCTCATTGTCACCGATGTCGATGCCGATGCCGATTGTCGATGTATTATTACATTCGCATATGAACGTTTTACATGCTGAATGCTTGTAGCTTGTACGTTGTACGTTACACATACTTAAATAATAAAATAAATCTCAGCTCTGTCATTTATACCTACATGAATTTGGCAGTTTGAAGGTCTTCACGTCCATGCCATTTAAATCCACATACCAACAATCTACAATAGACATAATACATAATATGTAGACAGAAAATAGAAGATAAAACATAGAACATAATACATAGACAATACAAACAGGAGCCGCCATTTCATTCCATTATTACCTACCTGCTGACAAAGCACAACGCACAACACACACACCAATATTAAATAGCACCAAAATTCTTGAATTCTATACTCCGTTTTTTTCTTTTTTCACACCATAATAAACAATACCCACATGTGTATGAAATACAAAAGATATATAAAAGATACTTGTAACTTGAGTTAAATCTTGTAAAACAGACTTTTGTATTAAGTTGAAGTAATGAGTCTTAAACAAATGAAATATTGAGGTTGAATGTTGAATGTTTTGAGCTTTGAATGTTGAACATTGAACGAAAATGACAAATAAATATGAGAGATAGCAAATAACAACTAAATTATCTGGAGACAAGGATAAAACACCTATATAATATTTATTTATGACGTGTGTGACATAATAACTATTTAAACGTGTAAAGTGTAGAGTTTAGGATTTAAAATTATTTAGCATTTTCGTCAGATATTCTTACAATGCATGTACAATGTACAGTGTATAGTGTACACATTCATAAAACATCAATTTTATAGTTTGAAGTCTGAAGCATTAAATGTGGGACATATATCAATTGTCAATTGAGGACCCATAGAAAGAAAAGCATCAGTAAATTGTTTATTGCTTATTAAAAACTGTGTGAGGATTCTAGTTTCTACATTTTAAAATTTGTACAAAGTAAAATTTTCAACATGTGTGCAAAATCTGCAGGTATCATTTTTTAATTATTATTACATATTACATGTTACACACTGTGTTTATTTTTTTTATCTCTGGGTAAATATCGACAATCGACAATAGGGAAAGAGACGACAGGAGACAGGAGGTCATAAACTATGCAGAAACATGACAAATCCTTTTCTCTTCATGTTTTCCATCTTTTTTTCATGTAACATGTAACAAGTGTGTAGTGTGTAATAATTATCAACAAAGGTGAAAAAATGAAAATAAAAATGTGTAATTCATCTACAATCTACATTATACGTGCATGTACATATTCTGTATTCTGTACTAGTTGATGAGTGCATGGCAGGCAGGTAGACAGAAATAAATAAGAAATAAACTAGCGATTCGATGAACTTCCTTTACCAATCCAATTTTTTTCTTACTTATTTACCTACTGTAAAATAACAATTATGTACTGTAAACTTTAATCACAAGGTCTGTACTCTACACTCTACACGGCAGGGGTTATGGGTTACATATTATATATTGTACTTGTTACATTGAGACGTTATGCATTTTCACTTTTCTCTTATTACGGATTGAGGATGCACATATTAGATATTAGAGATACTAGATATTAGCGGAAGTTCTATGTCGTCACTTTAATCTAATCATGAGTATATCCGTTTGCTGGGTACTGAGTACTGGGTGCTTGAATTTCAAATTTCAATGCATTGTTTTTAGACATCGGCACCGGCATCAGCAGACAGACTTTTACATTTTACATTTTACCTACATGAATGGAGAATAGAGTTTCACACGGATATTAAGAATTTCTCATCGTTCATGTTTTGACGGCTGCCGGTTGACGGCTGATACAGAAAAACCAAAGGCAAAGTTCACCTGTTCACTTGTTCTCAACTGTATTTAGTTGAATAGTTGAATGTTCAACTCTCAACACTCAACAACACAACGACTCATTATATTATACTGCATTTATTTATTTACGATTTACATATATTTCTGTTCACTGTTCACAGTTTTTACAATTTACAACTCACAGATCAGATCTAATGTAATAATAAAATAATTTATCATGGGGTTCATGTGTAAGTCTGACTGACTTAATTACTATATTATATTGTACTATCTCTACACAATTTACAACGCATGTATTGTTAATACAATATATATATCTATATACAAAAACAAATACAGCGTTAGCGTTATTAGTTATTATTATACTTAACAATGCCATGATAAAGGGAAAGAAAAAACAAAGAAAAAGATCAAATTCCTATTCACCATTCCCTTGTATAATGTAAAACATGTCTATTGTATTCCTAAACGACTGTTATTCACTGTTTGCTCCTGGTTTTTATGATACTGTTAGAAAAGTTGGAAGGTGGAAGTTAGATCTTGGTCTATAATCACATTACAATAATAATAATCAACTCTGTAACATGTAATAACTTTATTACCCTTTTTACAAGCAATTGGAAATTATTGAAAGAAAATATAAAAAGTAAAGAGGATGTGGAATATGTAATATTCGTTTACATGTATTATGTGCATAACACATGCATAATACATACGAGAGTAAGAAAGTCTTAATTTAATTATATTTTATGATCTTTAGTTTATTTTTAATTACAACTGTGCTGTGATGATGATAGACATAAAATATATTATTATATTACCTACACGTAAGACAGAGTGTAGAAAATATACATACTGTATGTTTTATTATCCATTCTCTAGTATACAGTTTATCAGATCAACAGTAAACAGTACACACTACACACGGCATGTTATACATTGTATTTTGCACACCGCCAGTTGTTTTCTGTTAATTATTTAATTGTTATGATATTACCTTTGACACTATAGGCACTAGGCCAGACACCGGACACCGGCTCAACTTTTTGATTCTTCAAGATTGAAGAAAGAGAAATGGGGAAAATAGTTAGTTGTTAGCTAGAGTTAATGTGTATTTACTTGATGGACAATCCAACATGAAAAAACAAAAGTCATGTTAACTTGGGAGTAGAAAGTACCATAACATTGTTCAAAATAGTGTCTGTAATAATTATCATATGTATACAAACAAGATCTCAAAATGGAAAACTGTTGAAACAAATGAGAAATACATATTGTGCTAGTATACTGTTTATTAATCGAATTAGACATTATAATATATTACACTCTCTAGTTTATAAATAATAAATACACGGAGTGAAAACAATTATTCTCAAGCTTTTGTTTTGTAACTGCCTGCAATCTGCAAAAATGAAACAAATGGCCATTTTACTGTGATCTGTGATTTCCACGGTTGCTAGTGAAAAAGTTCAAGAATGACTAGTCTCAAGCATTTTATGGGAGAATTATCAATCTCGGATATACTTTCAACTTTTTGGTAGTATTTATCAGTATTAATTTTTAATTTTTAAATAACCACCTAATTTCAATGACAAATTATGTGTGTATACACTGTACTTATGCATGTTGTGTTGAGACCAGTTGAGAATTGACGATTGAAGAAGAGGGTGAAAGTCATTCTCAATTCTACGGGCAGTGTACAGCACGGAAATGTCAGTTTTGACATTCGACATTTTTGTATTTGCAGGTGTATTTGTAATTTTTATGGTGCGAATGAGTTGTGAACTCTGGATTGTAGGTGCACCTTAACTTTTTTTATTGCTACCTTATTGTTTATTGTGCATTGTTTCTTTGTTTACATTTTAGTATGAAACTTTTAGGGTTTCATACAATAAAACAAATTGCTCAATACTCAATACATTTAAGTTTTCTGTCGATGGTTCATTCATAAATAAGTCATATTGTAGCCTGTAGACACAGGAATTTCATAATTGGAAATAATTGTAAAAAGGAATAGGAAACAAAACATTTTATAGAAAAAAACTGGTAAATTTTTCAGGTGTTTGATTTTTCAAAGTTCAAACTTTTCCTGTCGTCTGATCTTAATTTTTGGACACTATATTTGCATTTTATATAATTTTGAGACAATGAACAACATGGACGATGTAAATATTTAAAAAACTTTGAAGTTTAAAAAAATTGAAAGAACAATTTTCAGAAACAATGTAAATATGCATGTATACCTTCTTAGATAATTTGCTCTTCTTGTCTCTCTTGCTGCTCTCAAAGTGCACAGCATAATGTGATTATTTATGATTATTAACATAATTATGATAATTACAACCACACAACGACACTTGAATCTTTTCACAAAGGCATACATAGTAGAAGCAAATAAAATCCGTCTTCATGTATTAGAGGCAAAAATACGCCCAGCTAATTGAATCTGTGGTTCTACGTATTTAACTGCATACAGCACACAGAAGGACTAATGGCGTTCAAAGTTCAAGTAACATACCGGTATGTGCATCTTCTTGAATTTTGATGGATGACGATGCAAATTGGAAATGGAAAAGAGTCTCTGTATCTATTTGCTTTTACTATGCTCATAGCACAAAGTTCATGCACAAACCATGAAGACAAAGGCAAGAGACTGAAGAGGAGTCATCAGTATAAATAGACGATTGTCATTTGTCAGTTGAGGCTACAAGATTTTATTCAAGTTTACAGTCAACAGTTTTGTCATTGTGTGTTGTCTGTTGCAAGTTCCAAGCTAAAATCTCCAAACAATTCATTCTTAGTTTTCCTCCCGAAAGAGTAGTAGGTACTACACACTAATATAGCCATTGATTTTTGAACGGTCACTTTGATATCTGATTTCTTCTCTCTAGGTTTTGTACCCGAATAATTATGGCTAAATTACGATCAAATATGAAATTCGGTTGTCTTGCCCTCGTAATTCTGGCTCAAATTGCATTCATTGAAGCTGGTCCAACTTCCAGTAAAATTTCTCCAGGTCTCCTGAAATCTATGGAAAGGAAACAAAAACTTGATATTCTTTTTGGAACCGATGGAAAAGATTCTCTTACAAAAGTAGTGAATTATATCAAAGAGGAAAATAGAAAGGGTCAAGGATTTAAATTTGAGACGTATGAGATCATTCAAGGTGGACATGTCCGCAATGCTTCACCAGCACTCATACGATACTTAAACGATCAACCTGGAGTTAAGTATATTGAAGAGAATGGAGTCGCCTGTCCAGCCAATTATGATCCCATTTGTGCTGAAAATGGAATTACTTACAGCAATGATTGCGAACGAGAACGAGCTCAATCTGACAATCCACAAGAAAGTAAGATAAATATTTATGATGTAAATTCTAAATGCAAAGCTCAATCATATGTAAGAATTAAAATAATCATTGTATATGTATTATTGAATTTAAAATTTTTGTTTTATTTTATAGAAATTGGAAAAGTGCATAATGGAGAATGTTGAATAAAAACAAGGAAGAAGACCCCTATATAGCTTCAACCTTTGCTCATCATTCATCATTCATCAAATAAACTAAATCAATATATTGTTTTTCCTTTTTAAAATACATTTTTTTTACTGCTATTTATTAACACGGGATTAAAAGTTGAACATAATATGTAACAAATTGATTTGATTTTAGAACATAAAATAAATTCACAACCTTAGCAAAAAAAAACAAGAAAAAAAAAGTTTTTCCTGTTGGCATTTTTTGTACATTTGATTCGTTCAGTCTTCAATCAGGATGGTAACATTATATAATATTCCTCTCCTCTGCTATTTTTTCATTCTACTTAAATACATTCTACATTATCCTCTAGTTTGTTTCATTTTTCATTTCAGCGAACTGTCAACTTTGACTGTACCTTGTACAAATGTGTTGCATATGGATTTTCTGTTTATTTCTGGCACTTTATGAGAATAACATGTATGAAGACGTTTAAAAATGAAATGAGACAAATCAGACATTTAATGCACATTTGGAAAAAACATTGCGATCTGAGATCTGTGTGTTGTCGTTTATGATGAATGATAGACGGTTTATCATGACCCCTTTTCCCATTAAACGTCAACCTCATAAATAAATAAATCTTCGCATCAGATAAAATTTCGTTTTTTCAGTGAACCGATAAAATTCACAGTCATTTTTGACCTTTGTCTCAAGTTCCCAAAATTACATCAAAAGCATTAAGGGAAGGAAGATATATTTTCCTTTTGATTTCACAAAGAAAATCGTAGGGGCATCCTTGGAGCCCAAACGGCTG
>JAQGBH010006407.1:0-12562 GCA_034698265.1 Sminthurinus aureus | reverse complement strand
CTATTTTTTCTGCGATTGCAGCGCATAAATTATAAAATCCAAACGGACCATAATTCACATGCGACGGCTCATATTATTATGATATTGTCGATTATATAATTACTTCGACCTCCAGGAGTACACATGCCTTTGTTTTCACATGGCATTCCTTAAGAGTTCCTAAAAAAATGCCAGGTAAAAACAAAGGAATATCCTGGAGGTCGAAGTAATTATATAATCGGCAATAATATCATAATATTATGAAAATACTACATAATAATTAATAATATTATACTATAATAATAAAAGATACTAATAAAAATATACCTTTTAAATGACCAGATTGGGTAAACTTTTTATTACAGATATCACAAGAATATCTTCTTTCCCCACTATGAGTTCTGTAATGTAATTTAAATCCATAGCGAGTGTTGTACGTTTTTAAACACACTTTACACTCATATATTTCTACTCCTCCCTCAATTCTGATCGGTACATCCATAGCTTCACGATTTTTTCTACCAGGTTTACTTGTATTATTATTAGTAGTACTTGTACTATCATTACTACTGTGGCTCATATTTTCAATTTGTGGAGTACTTGTTGATTTGCCTGCTGTTGAAAGGTCTAAGGGCGGAGGAGATAATGATGAAGATTTTTCAATGTGACTATTTTTATTATTTTTACGTGGTTGTTTTTTTCCTCGTCGGGAATTGGTTTGTTGTTGTTGTTCTTGTTGTATTGGTTTCTGACTTGATGATGATTGTTGAGAACGACGAGATGATGAAGAACGTCGATTTCCATTGGTATTACCATTTCGTCGAATCACACTCGGTCTATTATTATTATGCTGCACCTGATCATAATCAGGATAATGAGACATTGGTTGATTGAGTCCATAAAGGTATTGAGGAGATCCACAATATTCAATATGTTCATTAAACTTTTCTTTGGTTAGAAAATTTGTATTACAGTCAATGCAGCCGAGATAATCTTCATATTTAGTAGATACTACTAAAAATGGTCTTCCTCCTCCTCGAGACTCGTCGTCATCATCATCATTATGATTAATGTTGTTATCGTCTTCATAGTTGCTAGTATTACTACTACTACTATTAGTGCCGTCAACATCCGAATTCGGCACGGATACGGAATAAGAGGCTGATGGTAGAAACAATTCATTCAATTGTGTCAAATAGTCTTTATTGTTATCATCAATAGAACCAGAGAACTGGAAGGACCTTCCATATTTTTGGTTATTCGTCAAATGACCACTACTACTTTGTAATACAGTAGATATTGCATGTGGACTTGAAGTACATGGATGTATTGAATTCATTTTATCTCTCTGGGAATCTTTTGTATTCTGTACGTATATTATATGATGTGTGTATGTATAGATGTCAACCTAAAACATTAAAGTTTAAAAATATTATATATACACAACATGTTATAGCTTTTTAATCCTCTTTTCTCAGTTACATAAAAGTTTAACTTCAAAAAGGTGTGTATTTATTTATACATACAACCCTATAGTATGTATAAACTCTAATAGTAAGCAATATATATATATATAGATATTGTATTATATAATCAAAAGCCGACATATCAATAACAAAAAGCTATTTTCAAACATCAACACAGTAATATTTAAGAATCATGTAATTATGTTACTTGTTATTGTTGAACTTACCCAGAATCAAAAAAATATGATAAAGAACCATGGACTTAATTGTCATGCAACAGGAAGAAAAAGTAAATTAAATTCCGATTTTGCTATACACATAATATATATATGTACAATATATATTATATTGTCGGTATATTCCTCCTTTTTATTCTTGGATATTCTGATGTTGATTGATTTGATGTTAAAACATACTCTGAAATCTAACAGAAGAAACAAAACATAACATGATTATGGTAATACATTATACATAGTATAATAATATATTGAATATTAAACAAAAAAATACATTTTAAAGAATGTGTACAAAAACTTTGTTATTAAAGTTGAACTAAAATATAGTGTATAGATCAAACAAATAATGACGATTCAACCGGTATAAAAAATACTGTTGCGTACTTAAGTACATACTTCACAATAACAAATTTTAATGTATTACTGCTACTTACAACTTACAACTTACAATAACTATTACTTATGTAATTTATACAACTTTTAAATTAAAATCAGCATTCTAAAACACAAAACAAATGCTTGACAGGACAATCTTAAATCTTAAATGTTTTGGAAAGATTCAAGTACAAGAGAAGTAAATAAATAAATAAAAAATAAATTATACAATTTGTGCACGAGTACAATTACAAAAACAAACGTTGTAAACGAAGACTAGAATTGTGTCCACTTACTCAATTTTGTCCAGACCGCAATGTGTAATATTCAGTAATAATTCATCAACTTGGATGATGATTTAAGTATATTCTGATTTGATAGTATTTTACTTGTAGTTAGTCTACCAATGACAACAATTATTTTGATTAAATTTAACTTTCTTTAAAAGCAAAAGGCACAAAATAATAATAATACACAACGTTTTTCACAAATCGTATTGCAGGATCTCAAAGCTTTGAATTCTGTGTGCAGCATAAATACAAGCCCATGAGTATATACCGATGACTTAAAGTCATAAAAAAAGGACTTCATAATATGCATTACGTATGCATGTATAGCATGTACATATGTGCTTGAATGTACAAAAACGATAGATAAATATTATAGATATTATTTATTACTTATAGTATTTATAGGTTTGTGGAATAAAAAAAATGCATTTAAGTAAATAATAATTATTACTTACTTAAAATTAACTATAAAAAAACCAAAACTGTTGCATAATATATTACATAAATGTATTTTCTTTTTTCTTTCACAATCAGCATTTTAAAAATTGATTTTTATTATAATTTCGGATTAAAATAATGCTTCTCCGTTTACGTATGTATATTTACTGGTTCATAATATATTTGTGTATATATATGTATATATAGACACATTAAAAGTAAATACTAATAATTTTAAATATTATTATGCATTACATAACAAAACAAGGGTTAAATTTTCACAACGAATCCGTTCTAAATGTTTATAGTAAATGTACGATGGATATTTGTAAGTAAAGGTCTAAAACGCTTATTTAATAAGTAATACATATAGTACATAATCATAAAATATTTAAAATATTAAAAATTGAAATAAATATTATGTATGAACAAACTATATATACAAAGGTTCGAAAAAATGGTACAAGTACAAAAATTGTAAAATTAAAAGTACGTACTTATTTAAATATATAGGTACATTTAATAATGTATAATATACGTGTCAGAATAATAGTAATAATGATTATTATTACAATTTTTAATTTAATCATTAATATATTTAATTAATATTATATGTACAATAATATATTTTATGTACCTATAAATAATGTATTAATTCGATTCTATTGATTCATCCCATTTTTTTAATCTTTTTGCTTTTTCTTCTTCTGATTCTTGAACAAAATATTTTGTTTGACCATCCCATGGTTCTGCTTTGAGTTGTTTTCCAGCAAAAAATCGATTATTTAGTAAGGTAATCACAGCTTGAGCTTCATCCGTAGTTGACATTGTAATTTGAATAACCCCATCCGGATGTCTATCGTGTACTACTAGACGTTTTACTGTTCCACATTTTTCAGTAAGTTCCTCTCGAAAGTCTTGACTATATTCTAAAATCTCACTAACTTTTTCTCCTTCAAAATCTGATGGATGAAATGCATTTGACACAATAACCACTTTCTCACTCTTTTTCTCTTCTTTAACATTTCTCAAAGGATCCAAATGCCATGAAAATAATTTTTCCTGTTTAACTTTACTCTTTTCTTTGTCCTTCCTTTTCTTTGCACGGGGTTTCTTTGTGGGATCATATGCACCTTTTAATGTAAATTTGGCTCGTTCTACTTTCACAATTTTATCCTTTAAGTAAGATCCGTCAAGAATTTCCAATGCCAAATTAACTGATTCCACTTTAATATAAGTACATAGACCATCCCCTTTTAGCTGTCCATTAGCATCTGTATATAATTTAACATTCCATCCTCCAGTATCTGTTTTAGCTACCATTCCACATTTCCCCATAAATTCTACAAATTCATCTGCAGTTAAAGTTGTAGGTAGCTCAGACACATATACTTTTGTATTAGTATTTTCATCTACTTCAAACCATTCTGGATCTTTTCTTTTCCTTTTTACTTCTTGCTGCTGCTGTTCTGATGAATCTGTAGAATTTTCATTACCATCATCATTTTGACTTTGTAACTTTGTATGTGATGAAGGTAATGACGAAGAACCAGCAGCAGCAGCAGAAGAAGATGGTCCAGAATTCAAAATGCTAGTGTCACAAGGATGAGAACCATAATTCATTTGATACAGGGCAAGAAAGTCGTCATCAATCTTTGGAAACCAAGCATTCTTCTCTACATCCCAAAACATTAGAGTACCATCTGTAACAATAAACAATGATTATTGGATTTTTAAACAAAGTAAACCAAGATTTCATTTTATTCCCCTCTATATAATATATTAACTATAAACTTTTTCCATCATTCAGAATAATTAATTTTTAATAAAATAATATTTAATGTTGATAAAACAAAAGCATTCACCTTTATCTTTATATACATGATGAGTACCATCAAACCATACTGACTCTCCAGACTCTCCAGATTCACCCTTTGGTTTCAATACCCATTTTTGTTCTTCTGCATCCCACGTATAATCTTCATTAGTAGTAGTAGTAGTCTCTGTTTCACTGTTTCCTGTTTGTGAATTTGTTGAGTCCATTGCTATACATATGATATATGATTAACATAAATAAAAGCATGTTCGAATTAAAAAATACTTTGAGACATGTGACATGTGACATAGACTTATACATTGTAGAATGCGTATAATGTAATAATATCACTAAAAATTAACAAACGAGATATGTGTGTATACAAGTACCTGAGACAATAATTATATTGATATTTCCACAGAATCAAAATACTGATTAATTAACAGTGACGGTAAACTAGTTACATTTAGGAATTTAAAATTAATTTTTCATGAACTTTTAGCAGTAATAAAAGTTTGTCAAACTCACTAAACTCAGTTTTTTGTTTTTTGTCTCCAAAAAAAAAAAAAAAACCAATAACATTCAAGTGAATAGCGCTCCGCAAGGAAATCAATTATAAATCGATCCAAAAAACTTTTTTTTAATGACCATCCGAATTGATTTTTTTTCTCTCTTTAAAAAAGGACCTCTGACCTTTTGCGTATCCTGTATCCTCCCTTTTCAATGCTTAAGATGGTTTAAAATAGTATACCAAGTACTTTGTTGAATACGTATAAAATATTATGAATATATGTGTGTAGTTTGTAGACTGCAAAATTGGTTATTTACACAGTACACACGGCGTGTAGTACACACATCAGAGACTTGAGACGGACTATAGTCCAAGATCGACTGAAGAGCTAAAAAAATGATTATTATGTAAAATTATGAAACTTTGTAACATCACTCGATATTATGGCATTACAAAAATCCGCACACAAGAGCGCTTTTTTAGTTAGTTTTACATCATTAGGATAAAAATAGGCTCACGGAAATTGTCAATTCTTTCCCATATGTTGTACCGTTGCAAAAACTCGAAAAAAGTTGAAAATTATTGTAAAAATGAGAGTTTTACAGAGTTGAATTATGAAATGAGATGCTACAAAGTTTCATGATTATTTTAGAGCTCTTCAGCTGTCTGAGATTGGACGATTCCCTCTGGGGTCTTTGTTATATAGAAAAAAAGAGCTATAAAATAATCATTGATTTAGTAAAACAACTAAATTGTCTTATATTATATTATGCACCATATTATGAGAAATGTATTGCAATTTTTAACGTGTTGTATAGTTGTATACCATTTTATTTCCCATTTGCTATAAATTTTTATTTTTTACTTTCCGAGTAAAAGTACTTTTTTCATACATTATACTTACACACATGAAAGTCGAGAAACGGGGGGACTGTTGTGTTAAAAACTTAAGCAAAACATTAAAAATATCATCAGTTTTGTAAAAAATAACAGAAAATACTAAAACTATGTATAACAATTGTAGCTTAACATAAAATTTCGCATCTACTCCATTTTAATAATGACGTTATAATATTATTATGTTCCTTTTTTGTATACAAGTTATACAACTTTATATACAAAATTCGAATAAAAAGTTGTTACATATATATAAATATTTAATATATTTACACATCACACGCATGTGTATATAGTATATATACAGATTACAGATATATATTTATTTAGATAACTGTCACACTAAAAACAATATACTTACACCATTATTTTCTACTAAACTACTTATATATGTACATAATAATATATTATATACGTAACAATTAAAAATTATTACAGATTATAGGGAGGTATAATGTAGAAAAAAAATAATTGTTATTAGTAATAGTATTAATATATGTATTTCTAATAATTATTTTTATTTTAATCAAAAAAATAATTGAACATTCAAATACATAATAATATATTTAATCTATTAAATATATTATACTCCTTATTATACTAATATATATGTGTAATGTGTAATGTGTACTTTCTTGATTCTTTTTTCTCGGTTATGTCTGTGAAACTTTTTGTTTTCGTACTAATATAATCCTACTACTACTGTAATAGTAGTTAGTTAGAACAACATCATCATCATCATTATCTTTACCATTTACATACTTATATCGACGCAATAATATTACGTAATATACACTTTTGCAGGTTTAAAGGGCTCTGTCATTACTGTCAACTGTCAGTGTGCAATACACCAATATGAACTTGATGTATACATATGCAATTATACAAATAGAATAGTTATGATAATAACAGTATATAAGCATCATATTATAATGTACAAATTAGTTATTTAGTATTTAAAAAGTAGTTGTCCATATTTTTACACTTTGAAGCATATTGTAATTACGAAACACTAGGGTTTGCATAAAAAAAAGAATCTTTAAAATAATTTTTCTCACTAAAATTATCTATATTATTTTAACTCACTACAGGCAATTTTAATGGACAATATATTATGTTCATTGGCTATAGTTAGCAATAATAATTGTACATAATACATGATAAGAATAATTGTTAGACTTACTTAGTTATATGTTACAGATTCTGTTCGTTTTTTACCCAATGATAATAATATTATTATTAATAACTAATAACCTTATACTACAACGTCGAAAAATGATTTTGTAAGAATATGAGTCATTTTTTTTTTGACTTTTGTATTGTATCTGTGTGTGTACATACATATACTAATTTATATAAATATTATTAGTAGCGTATAATGCCTGCTGCTCCTCATCTTGTTTTTCTTTCTCGCGCTTTCTCTATACCTTTCTCTCCCTAAAATACATTTTATATTATATTCTATTCCGAGGTAAGAAAAAGTAGATTATTAAAAAAATGGAAATACTTTTTTTTTTTTGAAAATAATGACCTAGAGAAGATTTTCTAGCGAAATTCATTTGATGAAATCCTCCTCATAATGATTATATATTGTTGCAATTTACAATAGAGCATAATATTATGTGTGTGTGTATAGTACTGATGTATTTTAAATTTTAATAAAACTTTTTTCTTCGCATTGTAAACGCTACAGTCATAAGTCATAATTGTATGTAGTAGGTAAATATATATAAAAATTATCATCATTACAACAAATTATATATCACACAGTCTAGTTATATTTCGTGTAGATAGACATAACAATTTTTCTTCTTTGCTTCAAATATTATGGTATCGTATATCGTATTTCTTCTTTCTCCTGATTTTCTATTGCATTTTAAACCACTTATATTTTTATAAAATATGCTTGTGTTTTTAATATAGTTACTGATAAATCGTTACAATAACATACTGTAAGCATAATATTATATAAATAGTGGTTGTTAAAAAGTTCACTCTTGCTCTACTAAATATATGTATTATCATGATTATTATTCACTATACATTTTGTATAATAATATATAATATATATACATATAATAATTAATAATTGTGGTAATATATTTATATAATGTGGCAAGTATCATAATTCATAATAGTATAATAAAAATGAAGATGAAAATTTGTGTATAAAATCATGATTACTTAAATAGATAAGAAACACAAAATAACATTTTGTTAAAATACATACCTACAGAATCGATACTACAATGTCCAAAACAAAATAGGATGTTTTGTTTTGTGATTTTCTTCTTCATATTGTTGTTGCTGCTCTTCTTCTTCTTCTCCCCATTTCACTTTTTTTTTCATAAATTATAAACAATACTCAATTGGATATTATACAAAGTAATCTTAGTCATTATAATATATATATATATTATGTACGCGTAATATTGTAGTTTAAGTTTTTAAAATGTTTCAGTACTTTTTTACAACATGAACTTAATCAATTAGTAAAGGAGTAATTTTAATAAAATGCTTATACTTTTCATTTCCTTTTTGGTTTTTTTTTCTTCACTGAGAGTTTCACCACGAATTTAAAAAAAGAAGAAGAACTGTTATTACTATTTATTATACAATAAGAGCTTGTCGTTTTGGTTGCTCTTTCTTGTTATTGGGATGAATATTATAATATATCATTTCATTATTATGTATTTATGTATATATATATGTATATGCTGTTATAACTGCTCTTCTTCTTGGTGTTATTATTACTGCATTTTTAAATTATTATTATTATTACTTAATTATATCATCTTGTTGTTGATGTTGTTGTTGTAATACACTGTTGTTGTATAATTTAGTTAGTTTTTATTATTATGAATATCTCACTTCTCCTGTGTGAATGGCTATGTGCCTTTTGTATTGGAGATAAATTTCAAAACTTTCACTACACCTGTACAAAAAAAAGAGAAGAAACATCAGAAAAATGGAAAAAACATTTAATCTAAATTCTTTGATTCAATTGTTACATAATATGGTTTTTATTTAATTTACGAATATTGTCGAATTTAACATTATAACTGAATCTAGTTATGGTATCATGATGAAAAAATAGATAATTTTCTTACTTTATACACTTGTACTGGTAGGTTTCATATGGATTTTTCTTGGCCTTGCATTGCAGTAAATGAGATGACAATCTATCGTTACTTGAAAATTTAAGGCCGCAATGGCTGAAATAGAAATAAAGTAGAAAGCAAGATTATAAAACTAGATTCAACGCTCAATGTACAATATAATATATAATATTATTATACAGACAGACATTTAAGTGTTATATTATACACAGAAAAAAATGAAAGAATAAATAATAAAGAATAATAACGAAAGAATAGAAAACAACAAAAAAAAAAATAGTAATGGCACATCAAATTAACAAAGAGATTAAACGTATTTCTTTTTACACTTACCTACAAGGGAAATTCTTTTCTTTTTCAGGTTTACCAACTCTCTCTGCTGTTGTTGTTGTTGTTAGTACTGTAGTTGTAGAACCGTTGGCCACTGATGAATCCATACCTTTTGTTAACACATTCCCAGTATTTTTCCTTCTATTATTATTATTATTTTTAGTATTGTTATTACTATTATTACCAACGGCATACAAACCAGCAGCAGCAAATGACGATGATGCTAAAACAGCAGCAGTTTGTAATTGGTGTAATGTTTGTTGTTGCTGTTGTTGTTGTTGTAGTTGTTCTTGTTCTAAATCTATTTCTACATAGTTTGGATTATTAGATCGTCGTCTTTTAACATCTAAATTATGATATTGTGGTTGCTGTTGTTGTTGTTGTTGCTGCTGCTGCTGCTGTGGTTGGATTTGATCTTTGTTTGTTTTTCTTCCTCTTTTCCTAGACTGTTGTTGGGATTCTAGTTCAGTATAGGTGTTAGGAGACTGACTTTGACTGTCATACATGTCATGTTGTTGTTGTTGTTGATTTCCACCACGTTGTAAACATGAACTTGAATGTGCTATATAATTTGCTGCATTGCCAAATTTAATTTTACATTTCCAACAATAATAATCATGATATTCATCTTTATTATTCACTGCAGCATCACTTTCCGAAGAATCATCACCACCACCAACACCACCCACTTTGTTCCATTCATTACCCACTTCATTACGAAGTGTTACCAAATCATGTGAAGAATTAACTTGAGAAATTAATGATGATTGTTGTTGTTGTTGTTGTTGTTGCTGCTGTTGCTGCTGAGTTTGTTGTGGTTGTTGACATGAAGATAGAGATGATGATAAAGTTGAAGATGCATGAGCAATTTGTTGATTAACAAGTGGAACAGTAATTGCTTGCTGTTGCTGATTTGGTACAACCACATAATAATGATTTGGGACACTGGGAATATGATTGGGGACATGGCCTGTAGAAGGTGGGTACCAACTGGATGTACTATTACTTGTATTGGTCTGTTGACTGCTACTACTATGATGACCAAAATTAGTAGATGGTCGTTTTACTTCCACATTTATTGCCCTTTGTTTCGTACAAAAAAAAAACGTAAGGGGGAAAAAATAGATGGCCATTCAATATTTTATTAAAGTATAAAGTATCATAGATTTAAAATATTTTATTTAGTTTAGAAATATATTTTATATAATGATATTATAAAAGATTTATAAGTAGTACGTTGAGTTAGATACTTTGATTTTTTTAAAAAGAAAGAAACATACCGTGGATCGGAATAGGTCATTTCATGATTTACTTGTTGTACTGTTCTGTTAGTTACCTGTTTGTATATTTTCAAAAGAAAAAAAAATGATTTAAATATAAGAAATAATGATTAAATACGTATCGAGAGTTGCCCTTTAAAAGCATATATATCCATCCTCTATGTATAATACATAGTAGAGGTTCGCTTTGTAAATTTAACCCTCGTTATTATTCATATTATGCATATACCCATTCTTTCTCAAAAGCTATACAATATTTCTTCAATAAAAAATAAAAATTGAAAATGTATAATATTATAGAACACAGAACATGATGTGGACATATATTATTTTAATTGAAAACAGTACAAAATAAATAATGGTACATACATTAATTTCCTGGCGGTATTCTGGATGATCATTAACTTGATGACAAAATAGTTCTAGCTGAAAAGTAAAATTTTACAAAAGACATTCAAAATCCGTAATATATCCACATAATCATTATTCATAAATAATTATTACTGTTATAAAAAATGCGAAAATATTATATTATCATGTTAATTCAATACATGATGAACATGACAGACCATGCATATAATACATGTATGTTGATTGTTGATTGATTTACGAAAACAAGCAATAGAGAGGTAAATATATATATATTATATTTTGATGATAGAAAATATGTGTACATACTTTATCCCGAAATACACAATTGCAGTATTTACAGACAAAATAGAAACCCGAGTACTGTGCTCTAGACTGATCCATAATATTATTTATCTGGTTTAATAATAAATATTGATTTATAATATTAACATTTAGTTGTTTCCTCTGCGGATTTAATTGCTTCCTCTTCTTCCCACGAAGATCCAGTTTGCCCGATTTACTTCACCGCTCTCTAGAAATTAGAAATTAAACATGTTGGAAAAAATATCGGAAATTTTAAAATAACATGACTAAAAACATTTCATACTGTAAACAATCACTAACATTCATCATCATTGATGATTGATGATGATCCAAATTCGAAATTTTAACAAACAAACAAACTTAGAAATTTCTGTCCTTTCTTCTATAAAATGTATATACTTACTTACAATCTATATTGGACATACAAATCAAACTTTTTAATTATATTTAATCATGCCTCTAAATATGGCCATTATCTGACTAATTAGGTTAAAAAATGATAATGAATATAACATGATAGTAATTAACTTACCCTTTTCTGAATTTTCTACACCATTTTTGATTTTTACAAAAGAATTTTAGAAAAAGCCAAAAAAAACTTCTTTCAAAAATTCGTGTATTTCAAAGGTGGTGCCACAAACAGATCGCGAAAAGCCAGACGAAAAATAAATAAAATTAAATAATTAAAAACCCTTAATTATATCAAATACGTGTAAATATTTCGTTTTTACGATAAGTAATAATTATTGTGGAATTTTTAGAAAATTTTAATGTCATAATATGTATGATAAAAAGGAAACAATATTTTGTAGTGCAATATGCACATGCCTAAGAATGTTGAAGAAATTGAGTATAACAGAAAGACTTGCGGCTATATAGTCATATACTGTCATTATACAGGGTATAGGCAATGGGTTTGGTATATAGCTTTATTAATTTTTACTAAAATTGGATTATTATTACTTACATACGGAATTGACTACTTTTTATAATACAATGATGTACATACTGCTTATTGATGTATTCATCTTATGTCTACTCTATACTCTATACTACACCCAGTGTCTGTTTATGAATATTCTCCTCCATCCTCCTCTTTTCTTTTCGTCTCGTCTTCTTCTACACATGAATACAAAAATCCACATCTCGG